>RJWJ010001350.1:83777-136627 GCA_004363605.1 Indri indri | reverse complement strand
ATTACTACAGTCCTCACCAGAGGCTCTACTGATAATAGCAAAAACTGAAAATGATACAATATCTGTATAATGATACATTATTTAACATTAAGATATATAAAAGTATATTTATTGATATGGAAAGACGTTCACAAGATTTTTTTTTTTTTTTTGAGACAGAGTCTCGCTTTGTTGCCCGGACTAGAGTGAGTGCCATGGCATCAGCCTAGCTCACAGCAAGCTCAAACTCCTGGGCTCAAGTGATCCTACTGCCTCAGCCTCCCGAGTAGCTGGGACTACAGACATGCGCCACCATGCCCGGCTAATTTTTTATATATACATATTTTTAGTTGTCCAGCTAATTTCTTTCTATTTTTTTAGGAGAGACGGGGTCTCGCCCTTGCTCAGGCTGGTCTCGAACTCCTGAGCTCAAACGATCCACCTGTCTCGGCCTCCCAGAGTGCTAGGATTACAGGCGTGAGCCACCGCGCCTGGCAGCAATATGTTTTTGAGTGAATGAACCTCACTGTTGGCTAGTGATTAGTTTCTTACCCTCTGATGCTAAATTAAATGCTGTCTAATTGGTTACGAACTTTAAGGCAGCAGTCCCGAACCTTTTTGGCACCATGGACCAGTTTCATGGACGACAATTATTCCATGGGGTGGGGTGGGAGGTGGTGGAGCTCAGGCAGTGATGCAAGCGACGGGGAGCAGCTGTAAATACAGATGAAGCTTCGCTCACTCACAGAGGGGGGGGGGTAGTGGGAGCTCAGGCGCTGATGCATGGCCTGGGGGTTGAGGGCCGCAGCTTTAAAGGGTATTTGCTCTGTCAATTTAAGAAAGGCTGTCTTCTTATACTAGAGCTTCCTAATCAGATATGGCAGATTTTCCACCAATTGGGATATAAGAAACTCTTGAAATGATCAGCTCCTTAATTTGTTATTTCCATACCTATGGGTTTTCTTTAAGTGAAGCACATTGCTTAGCAAGAATGCCTGGTTTACATTACAAGAGCTGTGAAAGATTTATTAATACAGAAAAAGGTTACAAAGCTGAGAGAAGCACAATTAATTCAAGATCAAGATCATGTGTTAAGAGGCCTGTTTAAAGAAAATTAAAATACAAGATAGACTGGTAAATCCTGAATAGCCCATAGCTCCATTTTCATCAGTGGAGTATGCCACGGAGTAGACGGGAAGCAGAACATCCACTCTTTCTTTTTTGATAAACAATAAAATCAAGCATCTCAACTCAAAAGAAATTACTAAATCACAAGGAAAACAAATAAAGTGCAAATGGAAGACATGAAGATAAGTTTATTTTTATTCTTTGTTACACTGGAAACTGGAATCTTAAAAAATGTTGCCAATCATAAGGTGAATAGTATCCAGATACTTACCTGTAATGGCTGAAGCTTGAGATTCTTGTTCAGTCAGTATTGAATACCCTAGGTAGCCCAAATACTCCAGGCACCGCTGAACGTCTAAATACGTCGTGAGCCTATGAAAGGAATGAGTTTAAAATGTGAAAACTTCCTGAATGAACATTTACAAGGAAAAAAATGCCAACAGCTGTCAAAAAATTTTATGCATCATATCCAGAAAATTTTTGTCAGACTGCTTTCATTTCCTACATGCCCAGCCATGGCTTTTCCTATACTGCCATTCTTTTTTTTTTTTTTTTTGAGACAGAGTCTCACTCTCTTGCCTGGGGCAAGTGCCATGGTGTCAGCCTAGCTCACAGCAACCTCAAACTCCTGGGCTCAAGCAATCCTACTGCCTCAGCCTCCCGAGTAGCTGTGACTACAGGCATGTGCCACCATGCCTGGCTAATTTTTTCTATATATATTTTTAGCTGTCCAATTAATTTTCTTTCTATTTTTTTGGTAGAGACGGGGTCTCTCTCTTGCTCAGGCTGGTCTCGAACTCCTGAGCTCAGAATGATCCGCCCGCCTCGGCCTCCCAGAGTGCTAGGATTACAGGCGTGAGCCACCGCGCCCGGCCTATACTGCCATTCTTTAGGCAGGGAAGAAAGGCAGGAGAATGCAAGGTGTGGGGGTGTGGAATTCCTTTTTTCTACTCCATCTGCCCAAAAAGCAAGGCCACACTGATGAGCAGTGGGTGGCTGGTAAAATCTAGAGTGGAAATATTTTATATAATCTGCTTCCCAAATTAATATCCCACAAATATTGGCCAGTTGAGAACTTAGTGATAATTAAACACATCTGAAAAGGTTTGACAAAGGCACAAAAATAACTGAAAGGCATGTGAAATTAATTAGCCTTTCTTATGTATTTGAAAAAAGAAAAGATCCTAATGATGACAAAGTTAGTCTCACCAAGGCTAAAGCAATTATGTCATCTTGCAAGATCAGAGGAGTCCCTATGCCAGAGTACCCTAGGCATAATGTTAACTATGCTGTAACTAGGTTGTAGACAAATCCTACGTCTTATTAAGAATTCACTAAAAACAATAACAAAAAAAATGCAAAACAAGTCTTTGGTTCCAAGTACAATATGCTTCTTCCCGTATTTTGAAGGAGTAAGAACTGTGCAATAGCAATGACATTTCCAATTCCCTTAGTCAAACTAAAAAGTACTAAAATTTAGTACAGTTTTGATGTAAGACTTATTACTTTTTCCCTGTATGTCACCCAAAAGAAAACAATCCCTACTAGATAAATTTATAGAACATCTACAGTTCATCTTAGAGATAGCAGTAGCCCAATAAATCCTGCTTAGAGGCAGCTATGATCAAAGCATTTTATAATATCTGATAAGCTTACAAAGTGACAAATGTAATACACTACAATTTTAAACTAGTTGTAACTCTAGAGTAAAGAGGTGAGCTCTATACTCACGTCCACTGGGAAAGGAATCCCTGGTAGGTTATCCAGCCTCTTTCATTGGTACAAACTGTGTTATTCACATCTGGCCCCCAAGGTATGTAAGGGAAAACTTTAAATAAATCTTTAAGCTCATCAGGTGACAAAGCACAGTCTCTATCCTGAAGATACACAAGGAAGCATACATAATATTTAGATACCTAAGAGAATAATTCCCAAACACAAAAGCCCTCTAATCTAGCAAAGCCATGCTTCTAAAATTAATTAAGACAAGAAATGACAAGAAATATTACATTTTGTCAAGAAAATTCCACACATGTATATAAGAAAACCTATGAAAGAATCCATCAGATACTAGACTTTTTCATCTTGAGAAAACAAAAAAAGGAGATAGCAAAAAAAAAATTTTGCTAGTTTAAGAGAGTTTGAGTAATTTTTGGCTATATGACATAAGCATCCCATAAGAGAACAGAGTTAAATCATTGACAGAAAAATATTTGCCATATATTGGGGAAAATTACAGGTAAATGCTTACCAAATCATGTTTGTCAAAGGTGCTCTGGAGAAACAAATACGCATGATGATTTAATTCAGTAGTGCAATCAGGAGGTATTTTTAGCCTGTTGATAAAAAAAAAAATTTAGGAGTAAAATAAATCATTAATCAAATATTAAAATTTAATTTAAAAAATGAATATAAAATTCCAATGAGTCTTTCTGTGGGATGACACCATGTACAAAAATATCTTCATTGGCACTATTTAGACTTCCCCAGGGAAAGTCTCTGGAGTGGTTATGGAACTCCGCAGAAGAGTCATAATAATGCTCATTGCAAAGTGACACACTATCAGAAGGGCAGGTTGAAATAAAAATTTTACCAATAATACCGATTAAACTGTAATGGGTTTGTTCTTCCTATGTATAAATTATAAGTCATAATCATGAGCTTTGTATTAATTCTAACATTGTAATGAGTTGCAAATGATGTGAAGAGATGTTATTTTTACCCGATTTGACCTTCTGACCCACCTTAAACTCAGCTCAATAAACATTAACCAAATGCACTGAGCTAGGTACTATGCAAACAAAAACAAGACAGGTTCCCCACCTCTAAGGAACCACATTCAAGTAGTTCAACAGAATGAGGTATATGCCAAGAAACTGGTAAGCTAGGGATGCCAGGGGAGCCCACATGAAAGGGGAGCCTGGGGACGGGAGGCACCGACACTGCTGAGACACGGTCACTTGAATTGAACTTGAAGGATGAAAGGCATTAATTAGGCTGGGGGAAGAGGGAGGGAGAGAGAGAAAATAGCATGGGCAAAACCCTGGAGTAGGAAACAACATATGTTTGGTGGACTATAAATAGTTCGGTATTTACTTCCAGAATGAAGGCGGAGAGTGGGCATGAGCAGAACAGATCATGAATGACCTCGTACACCCATGTTAAGAAGCTTGGGCTTTATCCTGTGTCTCGAAGGGAAGCGACATGGCCAAATTTGTACTTATGTGTCTACTAATCTAGCAGCACCATAAAGGACAGAGGCAGAGAGTTTAATAAGAAGACTAGAGAGATTCGAGTGGTGGCTACGGGGGCTATTTTGCAGAAAATTAAAGGCAGACAGCATAAAGAAACTGAAAGAGATGATTAGTGTAAGCCACAATGCATACAAGATGTAGTTTCCTAAATGTCATACTTAAGAAAGCAGTAAGCAACCTCTTGTAGAATTTGTCTATTCACATAAACAGGACAGAAAAGAAAACTAGATGAAAAGGCCCTGGGACAAATTCATTCAGACAGTACATATTTATTGAAAAAGCTGGGGAATTAACTTGAGCCAACATATGGTAACTTAGTCGAGGGGAATTTCAATTTAGAACTTATTAATGGACTAGGAATCTAATCAGAAAGAACTTTGCTTCCCATGGACGGAGAAGAGGCATCCTGTGGCAAGTCAGTCTCCTGTTTGTGGGTGGCAGTAGGTCCATTTTTAAACAAATACAACGTAAACATAGCTTATCAAAGGAAAATAACCACAAATAGACCGGTTGTTTAAGAAAAATACTTATTTCATCCTGAGCTAAGAACAGGCTATAAAACTGAGGGAGGAGAGGAACTGATGAAAGGAAAGAAAAATGATAACCAACACATTTCTGATCTCTTTATTCCGAAACCAAGTTTGTCTAGCATCTTTTTCTCCTTCTTCAGTAAAAGGAAATTTTAAAAGATACTTGTATTCTCCATGAAAAGAGGGGAAAGTTTGGCTCTCAACTGATTTTGCTTTTAAGGGACATTTGGCAATTTCTGGAGACAATTTTTGGTTGTCACAACTGGGGGAGGAGGTATTACTGGCACTAAGGGTGTGCCCAACATCCCACAATGCACAGGACAGGCTCCGCAACAAAGAATTACCTGGTCCAAAATGTCAATAGTGCTAAGGTTGAAAAACTCTGCTAAACAGCTGCTATTATTCTAAATTATTCCTGGGTAGCTTGACATCTACCTATCCATATACTAAATAAAACTTAAAAATACTTGGAAAGTAAAATCAATTAGAAAACAAAAGGTACATACAGGGGGAATAAATATTCAGGTGTCAAATCCAGATCATCATCATAACCAAATCGTCGAAGCACAGTCCAAGTAGTTTCGTGTCTCCCTCTCTGGATAAAAAGTGTGTGTAAAAAGAGAAAACCTGAAAATAAAGTAAATTAGTAAATACAGCTGAGGTGAAGAAAGGTACAGAGTCACATGGGAGAAAAGCATATAACATAATGGCAAGGGCTAGATTTGCAAACATATGTATGCTAGTTTCGCACAGTAAAGGTCAAAACAAAGTTCACAAGTATCTCAATGAAACAGAGCTGATTTCAGAATCGTTTCACAAATACACCCAGCTCAGCAAGAGAGAGCTCTGGAGGAAAGGGCCAACATTACACCCCAAGGAATATACCCACATTCACAAAGTTATATGACAGAAACGAATGAAAATGTTTTATAGATCTTTGAGCTTATTTCTATAATGGAAAATTCTGGTTTTCAATTTCATTTCTTATTTCGCTGTATCTCTATAACATATTCTAAGGGAATATCCTATACTTGGTAAATTTGACTCATAGACAAAATTCCCTAAAAATAGGTACTATTTAAAGGCTGCTTTTAAGTAGGAAGAATTTTAAGATGTATTTGTTTGTCCCAGATATCTCTTTACCTCAGATGGACCCTGCATCCCTGAAATCCAATTTCCCTACCTCTAATTTATACTGACAGTAAGGATGAGAATCTCCAACAATGGCCTGTCTCTTCCAACTCTTAAATATCCAAGTCAGATTTTAGGCATATTAGTAAAGACTAACATTTCCTTAAAGTATAAATAATGCAATAAAGACCTTCACCTTCTGCCAAATTTTGAAAGCAGTAAGTTCAAAAGGGGGAAAAACACCATTCGCCCACCTTTCAGTGTCAATCCACTGTCAGCCACACCATCGCTTATATGTTTTCTGACCACATTCTTGACATCTTCCAGAGCTTGAGGTGCTAATGGAGTGTTGAAACAAATTCTCTAGCAAAAAACATAAAAATAAATTTAAAAACAAAGCAGCATTAAAACCACAAATAATATAAAATAATCTACAGCTTTAAATCAAAAATTTGTAACCAAAAGAAACAATTCCTACATTAGGATAGTCTCCACTTTGTATTATTTATGCAAAACATGTCATACTTAGAAAGAAATTTTCCTAACTTCCCCCATCCTGTTTCTAAAACATAGGGTTCTTTGTGTAGCTATGTTATATAAAACCCAGAAAGCAAAAATAATTCAGGGTTCAGATTTCAAGTCATTCTTAATACACCCACTTTTATCACTTTATACCATGGAATGAAACTATCAAAAACTCCCCTCAATTCCTAGGCATAAGAGAGTTTTATAGCCTAAGCAGAGGCTATTTAAGCTACTTAAGCTTGATGTGAAAGACAGTTTTACATGAAAGAGACGTATGCTTATCAATATATTGTTTTTGTTGTTTATACTAATAAATTTTTTATAGCTTTTATCAGCAAAAAAGACAAAGATATGCAAACATCTGAAATAAAAGACAGCTACCTGAAAAAAGTTGAGTTCGGCATCATTGAGGGTACCATCATTGTCTTGATCAGATATTTTAAATATACGAGTAAGGGCTTTTACACAGGCTGGTTTCATCTGTAAATCAATGAGAAAAGAAACAAGTGTTTTAATTAAAGTAGGATTTTAAATGTGATTTTCATAAGCAACGCTGGGAATATTATGATTGTTTTGACATAACATTAAATACACCCAACAAGGAAAAATGAACTAAAGCAAAGCCATTGACTTTTATACTCAAGCTTTTTTAAGTAAATTAGGCAATTTTTACTTGCACTGATTTTGGAATGGTCGAACTCTCCCCTCATGACCACAGATCCTCTAAGGATGGGCAAAAGAGAAGTTCATCTTTAAGAGAGATTCATTCTTCCAGTCACATAAAGAAGAACTATTTATTTATTTATGTCCTCCCTCACTCCATAAAGGATTTGAGCTGAATCATAAAACTACTAAGGGCTTTTTCCTTCCCAATTTCTGGTTTCTGACCATCAACCTTCTGGTAGCAGAATGGGACTTGTTTTGATCTGTCTCTTGTGTGTATATATTAAAGTTGGGATATAAAATGTGCTTATTTACAAATAAGTGACAAAAATATCACTGGCTAATAGGTGTAAAAGACTTTTACTACCTTCCTAGTATAAGAATTATTTACATTTTTTAAAAGAAGCTTGCCTTTTATGACTCTCAAGCTTTTATAAGTAATGCTGCTGGAAATATATTTGCCAACTTCCTTAATTTTTGTTTTAGGATTTATAATGGGTAGAATATTTAATTATTTAAAAATAAGGTCCACGTGCTTCTACTTTGTATAACCACTATAGGGTAATCACTACCAACAATTCTGAGAATAAAACTTTCAGGAATGTTTGCTCTAAAAAACTCTCTTAACGGTGTCCGGGAGCTTAAAATAAATAAGATCTTTGAACTTTGTATAAGCTTGGAGGTAGATCTCTTACAGACCTATCTAAATCAGAGAAATGAGACGGCAAGGTGAGGAAATGTGTCCTTATTAACTAAGAACTTCAGTCATATGGCTATCCAGAGCAGAATGCTAAGGGTGACAGCTTTGATCATGCTTTCAAGCTCAAATGCACAAAAGAAATTCTTTAAAAAATAGGAAAGGAAATTGTTACTTTCCAAACTTTTTTTCTGTTTTAAATGGGGTCTCTGGGAGAGCAATTTGATATAGCGAGAAAAAGATAAAATGTAAGATAGAAAGAGATTAGAAGGAAATGAGAAAAAGAAGTCAAACATTTAGAGAGGATTTGATAGGGCCTCCTTTATAAGAGTACTAAATGGAGCGTAACCCATAACATCTACAATCATGGGTTATTTATTTTTAAAAATAAGGAACGTTAAGATATCACTTCTATAAATGTGATCCTTCTATTAGACATTCCAAATTGATTATATTCTCACATTTGACTTGCTCTAAAAAAGCCTGTTATATAATAATCTAAATGTTTCCAAAAGTAGTAATAGCTAGAATGATGTACAAAACAGAACCTAAAAATAACCTTTTATTTTATTTTACCTCATATAATAAAAGACTATATTTAAAAAAAGTAATTTGAAGACAGAAAAATAGTGATGTATTTTTCATTAAAGCTTAATATGAATCGGCAGCTAAAGTGCTCTAAGGCATTGGCTCAATGTGATATTTAAATACTAATCACCTTAAAATACCAAAAAATTATCACTATTAAAAATATTAAACATTGTACTCAGTAAAGCTATAAAAATTTTACAGTAATAAATTAAAAATATGTATATGAGTAATCTAAACCCTCACACAGTAAGCACAATTATTATATAATAATCACATCTTTTTCATTATTCATTATTAGGTAAGCTGAGGGCACCAAGGATTACACAGAGTACATCATCGCTGGAAACATATTTATAGCTCAGGCTTTAATTTTGAATATGATCTTTTTAATGATTCCTCCTCAAATCCATATTAAAAGCTTATTATTGCAAAGATTGTGGTTTAGGCTTAGATTTAAAGTTTGTACTTCTTCGGTCCCCCACCCCCTGGCACGGGTCCCTGTGGACTGTCAGGAACCGGGCTACACAGCAGGAGGTGAGTGACAGGCTAGCGAGGGAAGCTTCACTTGTACTGACAGCTGCTCCCCATCACTTGCATCACCACCTGAGCTCTGCCTTCCACCCCATTCCATGGAAAACGTGTCTTCCATGAAACTGGCCCTTGGTGCCAAAAGGGTTGGGGACTGCTGTTGTACTTGTGTAAAACGAAGTACAGTGTAAAAGGTTTTTTTTGTTTTTTTTTTTAAATTTTAAGAATTTCAGGCAGATGTAAAAGTTGATAATTTTACCTAAGAAATGAATAACAGATGGTGGCAGATGTTTTACTCTTGTGGGACTGGGGGAGAGGAAGAGGGATTAGCAGATTAGCAGAACTAATAATAGGGCTGAGAACAAAGTAGTAATTAAAACACTGAGAACAAACTAATAGAGGAGATTTAATATACTGCTAGGCTAAGGCCTCAGAGATAAATCCTTACAGTGTAAGACTGTTTCCCAAATTTCCCTGATCACAAAATAAAGCACCTGGCTCAATCAGACTAGAATCTATGTTTTTAACAGGTACCCCTGTTAACAGGTGACCATTATAATAAGGTAGGTTTCAGAAATACTGGATTAAGAGAAAATTAGAAAGAAGCATTCTAATTAAGGAATAAGAGTAAAACAGGGTCAGATTAAGGGATAATTCAGATTAACTACTTATATCAGCAGTTGGCACTTTTTCTGTAAAGGGCCATGCAGTGAGTATTTAGGCTTTGGGGCCAATAGGCCAAACCAAGGATAAGACATAGGTACTTATGCAGCAAGAAAGAAATCAAATTTCCACGAAGTTTTTATGGACAAAATTCAAAGTATAATAACTGAGTATAACTCTGCAATACAGATCTAGTAATGAGAAGAATGGATTCTTTTTGGAAGGATAACATTTTGCTTAACAGGTTCAAAGTTAGTGTTCTCTACCACGACAATTAATTACAATTGTTTATATGTTAATGCTGATCTATAAAAACATTTTACATGTTTCATCTATGAAAATGTCTTTTTGCACAAATATATACTACCAATACTGATACACATCCACAAAACTATGAATTTAACAGAGTACATTCATTGTTTGGAAGGCATTTATAGAATTAGATTCTCTTCTTGATGTTTGCCTTTTAGCATGTCATTATACTGCAGATTAATCAGTTCCAATTGAAAGTTAGGTGGAAACTCAACTGCATAGTTAAATGGATTATGAAATAAAGAAATTTCCTTTGCGCTTGCATCAAGGTCCAAAAAATTGATGCTGGAACTGTAGTTTGAGCTTGGAAAATATATCTGTATTCCCATCTAAAAAAATCCACCTTTTCTTTTCTTGTTTTGGCATGATGGGTGTGCATTGAAAATAAATAAAATGTCATGGTACAGTGATATACATGATACTTGAAATGCTGTCAAGTTATAACTGTATCGGTATAATTAGGAGTGCACTGAGCAGCAGTGATAAGAGATGAGAGTACCACACATGAGCACTCTTGAAAATACTCAATTCTGTCTTTATAGCATGGAAAACATATATAGACAAACGAGCATGGTTGTGCTACAATAAAACTTTATTTATGAAATGATAAAATTTGAATGCAATATAATTTTCACATATCACAAAATATTTCTTTTCATGTTTTTTTCAACCATTCAAAAAATGTAAAATGTAGGTGTGGTGGCTCACACCTGTATTCCCAGCTACTCGGGGGGCTGAGGCAGGAGGATCACTTGAGCATAGGAGCTGGAGAGCTGCAATGAGCTATGATTGTGCCACTGCGGCCTGGGCAGTGAGACCCTGTCTCTTAAAAAAAAAAACGTAAACTGTATTTTTAGCTTATAGGCTATATAAAAATAGGTGGCATGCCAAACTGGGTCATAGTTTGCCAACCATTCATGTGTACTATAAACATTTCTTGAAAGAAATCTGCAACTTTTTATTTCTTAAAAACCTCAAGCTGGGCGCAGTGGCACACTTCTGCAGTCCCTGCTACTCAGGAGGCTGAAGGCTGAGGCAGGAGGATTGCTTTAGCCCAGGAGCCTGAGTAACAGGCTGGTATTTAAAAAAAAAAAAAAAAAAAAATCAAACAATAAAACGACAAATAACCCAATTAAAAAATGGGCAAAGGACCTGAACAGACATTTTTCCAAAGAGGATATAGGCACGTGAAAAATGTGCAACGTTGTTAGTTATCAGGGAAATGCAAATCAAAATGAGATACCAATCACATCAACTAGGATAGCCATAATAAACCAAAAAAAAAAAAAAAAAAAAAGTAAAATAACAAGTGTTGACAAAGATGTGGAGGAACTGGAGCCTTGACACATTGCTAGTGGGAATGTAAAATGGTTCAGTCATTGCGGAAAACAGTTGGTGGTTCTTCAATAGGTTCTAAATACAATTACCATGGGACTCAGCAATTCCACTACTAAATATACACTTGAAAGAACTGAAAACAGGTGTTCAAACAAAAGCTTATATATGAATGTTGACAGCAGTTTATTTATAATAGCCAAAAAGTAGAAACTGCCCAAATGTCCATCAACAGTTAAGGGGATATACAAAATGTACTGTATCTATGCAATAAAGTATTATTTGGCCATAAGAAGAAATGAAATACTAACACATGCTAAAATGTGGCTGCATCTTGAAAACATTATGCTAGGTGAAAGCAGCCAGAAACAAAAGGCCACATATTCCATTTATATGAAATGTCCTTAAGAGGCAAATCCATAGAGACAGAAAGTAGATTAGCGCTTGCTAGGGGCTGGGCGAAGGGAAGAATGGGGAGTGACTGCTAATGGGTACAGGGTTTCTCTTTGGGGTGATGAAATATTCTAAAATGAGTGGTGATGGTTGAATAACTTTGTGAATATACTAAAAACCACTGAATTGTATACTTTAAAGGGATTAATTTTATGGTACTTGAGTTATATCTCAATAAATTTATTTTTTAAAGTCTATGGCAAAATATTAAATTTTAGATATTTCAATAAGGAATTATTGTGTTTCTTAGCTATAAAACAAAAGGGAGTATTCAAGTTGTATTACATGTTGTACGTATCTCAAAAACTACACAAATTTTTTGTTTGTATGTGTTTTTAAGTCTGTATATTATAAGAGCAAAGCAGGTAGACCATTAGCTAAGCCTTTGAATTTTTTTGTTATTGCTGCCATTTCTTCTATTTACTTTAATGGCATTTCCTGCCATAGTATTTGATGTGGAAAATATTCTAAATATTTAATGTGAATGTCATTAAAGAAAAGTATCTTGAAAATGTAGCAATTTAGAGTAAGCTATATATTTAAAGAGTTTCATCTTTACAAAAAAAAAAGTTAATAAAAAATCACTATCATACTAGAGTTACTACCTACACATTCTAGCCCCTATAAACACAGCCTGGGAGGTTACCTCCTTCTCCTCTGGGCAGTACAGGGGCCCTGTAGGATGAAGAACAGCTTTCTGTGCATAATAAAAGAGCTCTGATATGTTCTTCAGGTTTTTTGCTGAACACTGAAAAATAAAGTTTAAATTTTATACTCTTAAGTCAATTATGACAGCTAAAAACAATTTCAAACTATGAACATAAGGTCATGGTAAAATTTCCTGAAGAAAACGAAAAATGCATTTTTCTTTGTAGACATCACAATGTGAATGTCTACAAAGAGCTCAGGCGCTAGCTCCAAGTTCTTTGTTTTATTTGGTTTACAGGACTGCACAAAGAAAAGGAAATGTATTCCATCCCACGTCATCCCCCCAACTCCTATTCAGAATCTTTTTTTTAAAATTTTTTTTTACTTCAGGAAATTATGGGGGTACAAACATTTTGGTTACATGTTATGACTTTGCCACATCCCAGCCATGATTTGGGACATGCCCTTCCCCCTCTACAATGCTCACCGTGTTCATTAGTTGTGAATTTATCCACCCCCAACCCCCCTACCCCCAAAGAACATTACTACCGTGTGAACACCTTAGTGTTGATCAGTCAGAGCCAGTTTGATGGCGAGAATCTTAATTTAGTGAGAATTCACCAAAAATAAATTTTCAAATCAAATGATGAGGCATACCTCCACACAGGTTTCTATTTCTGTATACTGGTTCATAATAGGAAGGATGGTCTCCATACTACTATATTCCACCAGATCGGATTTGTTCCCCACCAATATTAAAGGCAGCCTGAATAAACAGGGAACATTGTAATAAGGAAGGCGAAAGACATTAGATTTATATTGTTATTTACATAATAACTCACTGTAAAATGGGAAGCTATTGAATGGTTTTAAGTAAGGGGTCAATATTTTTAAGAGCAGTGATTTGTTATCTTTCAGAGATATATATTCAAATACTTATAGCATGATATAATATCTCAATTTGCTTCAAAATGATACCAATGGGATGGGTAATAGATGAAATAAGACTGGACATTAGTTAATAATTGTTAAAGCTACATGACAGATACACAGGGATTCATTATACTATTCTCTCCACCTTAGTATATTTTTTTTTCCTTTCACTTTGGATCATTTACAACAAAATCTGCCTTAGTACATTTTTTTTTAATTAAGAAAAAAATTCTTTAAATGTGGTGACTTGACTTTAAATTCTTTAAGTACAGTGACAGTGAAGACAGAAAATATTCATATTTGAGATGTATTTTAGAAGAACAACTGATAGGAACAGCTGGTAGATTAGATGTGAAGGTTGAGGGAAGGGCAGAAATTAAGAAAGATACGCAAGTTTTAGCTGAACAAAATGGGTAGATCTCCTAAGACTGAGAAGATTGAGAGGGCTTTTTTTCTTTGACAGCAGATAGGCAGGGAATTAAAAATTTTGTTTCACACAAGTTAAATCTGAGAAGCCCGTGGGGAAATATGAATGGGGGTATCAAGAAGGACCAGCCAGCAGAGACCTGCGGTGAATCCTGCAAGAGAGCTTGGAGGGGAAGCAAATCATCTTGCTTGAACTCTAGACTGCAACAGAAAGACCCGAAAGCATTTAGCTTACCTAACCCTTGGTGTGACCACTATGCTTAAAGGGACTGATCCACTATATGCCCTAAATATAGATTTTTTTTTTTCAGATAGGGTCTTACTCTGTTACCCAGGCTAGAGTGCAGGATCACAGCTCACTGCAGCCTCAAACCCCTGGGTTTAAGTAATCCTCCTTCTCTCAGCCTCCAGAATAGTTGGAACTATAGGCGTATGCAACCACACCCAGCAAATTTTTTATTTTTTGTACAGACAGGGTCTTGCTATGTTGCCCCGGTTGGTCTCTAACTCCTGAACTCAAGCAATTCTCATGCCTCAGCCTCCCAAAGTGCTAGGATTACAAGCATGAGTCACTATGCCCAGCCCCTAAATATAGATTCTTAACAGAACCAAGAGGTTTTCCAAAAATGCAGTGGTTTGCAACCAAAGGTATACAATCAGGATAATTTATGGAGCTTAAAAAAAAAAATACACACACACACACACACACACACACACACACACACACACACATATCCAAGTCCTAAACCTAAACCTGCTGATTTTAAAATTTCAGGGGTGGAGGCCAGGCACAGTGGCTCATGCTTGTAAACCTAGCACTTTGGGAGGCGGAGACAGAAGGATTGCTTGAGCCCAGGAGTTTGAGGTTGCAGTGAGCTATGATGATGCCACTGCACTCCAGCTGGGGTGAAAGAACAAGACCCTGTCTCAAAAAAATAAAAATAAAAAACAAAATACCAGGGGTGGGACAAAGGCATCTATATTTTTTTGAAGGTACCTCCCGTGATTGTGATGGGTATCCTGCTAAAGAACCACTGTGACAGCTGGGTGTGTACCTGCAGTCCCAGCTATTCGGGAGGCTGAGACAGGAGGATCACTTCAGCCCAGAAGTTCAAATGCAGCCTGGGAACATAGTGAGACTCTGTCTCTTAAAATAAAAAAAATTAAATTAGATAAATAGATTAAGTTTCTGAAGCTGAAATGACCTTTAAAAACAAAACAAAAAATAAATAAACAAAAAAAAATAAACTGGGGCTGAGCTCAGTGGCTCATGCCTATAATCCTAACACTTTGGGAGGCTAAGGCAGAGGATTGCTTGAGGCCAGGAGGTCCAGATCAGCCTGAGCAAAAGTGAAACTCCATGTCTGCAAAAAATAAAAAAATAAGCCAGGCACAGTGGCATGTGCCTATAGTCCCAGCTACTTGGGAGGCTGAGGCAAGAGGATCACTAGAGCCCAGGAATTTGAGGTTGCAGTGAGCTATGATGCCACCACTGCACTCTAGCCGGGGCAAAAGAGCAAGATCCTGTCTCAATCGGTCAATCAATCAATCAATCAATCCTGAAAGTATGAAGCCTGGGGAAGAAGGTATTGGAAGGTTCACATTACCTTGGGAAAAGTCAACGAGAAAAATAAGTATGCTCATGTGATTCAGAGATGGAAAAATAAAAGCCCAGGGATAAGCTGGAGCATGACTGTGGACCACAGCTATACCACAGAATGCTAAATTCGATTTTCAAGTGTCAAAAGTCACTTCCAGATGGCACTGAAAGGACAACCAAACAAGCCAGAGCATTTTAGGAAGCTGTCATAGTAAAGCCAAAATTTTTTGATTTGGTGGCCGAAGATGGTGCTTAATAGAGCCTGGCAAAACTACCTTCTCTGAAGAGTCCCTCCCAGAAACGGCTCAAGCAATGGATGTTTGATCCTCCAAGGCGGCCCTCTCCAATACAACATTCTATGGTGGTGGAAATGCTCTTTATCTGTATTGTCCGTTATTGTAACCACTACATGTTGCTACCAAGCACTTGAAATGCAGCTAAGTGTATCTGAGGAACTGAATTTTTAGTTTTATAATATTTAATTTTAATTAATCTAAAGTTAAATTGTCAAAACTGATTAGAAGCTACTGCACTGGACAGCATAACTCCAGAGGGTCATTCTCTCTTTTCCACCTTGTCAGTAAGCCAACAAAGAGTTCAAACCACGGTGAAGAGCCATCGCAACTGCAAGGCACAGCACACACAATGCTTTCATAAATATGTAAGGCAGAGGGTATATGACCACAGTCATCTGTTTAGAACCAGAACTTTGGCGTTTCAAGGCACAAAAATGCCTAACTAAAAGAGAAACCTAAAACATTGCGTAAAGGCCCAAATGCATATAATACATAGATGTTAGTCTGATTTTCCTAACATTTAAAAAGACTCAAATACTTTGTAAATAATTTACTTTTGATTAAATAATATTGCAAGAAAAATGTTTTGTTTCTATTTTGATTTAACTCTAGCCCGGGCAACAGAGTGAGACCCTGTCCAACAACAAAAAAACACCAAAAACTAAAACCTCAAAACATTAAAACCTAGTACTGCCATTCTGCTCAAAAAAGTACAGAATACGTTTTCTCTTTTCTCTATCACTCATGTATTTCTTTCAAAGAACTGCAAAGAAATTTCCTTGCATGAATTCCAAAATGAAGATCTCTAGAGTTTTTTAGAGAATTTAAGTGCTTACACATGTATTAGTATTTCATTTGATTCTCAAAATAACCACATGTAGCCAAGACAGGTATTATCCTCATCTTCACACATACATGAGGAAACTAAGAAGCCAAATGAAGTTGAAGTCATAAGTGGAAAACTAGATTTCAAAGGTTGTTCATTTTTCTCCAAGTCTGTGCCCTCACACAGGCTGCACTGCAAGCAATCAGTGACAATGAGGAAGAAGACTATACCTCACCAAAGGGGCATCTCGAGAGAGATGCACATACAGTACAGGGGAAAGACGTATTCAAAAGATGTGAGACTAAGCAGTTTGAGTTTCTCTCACATTTCAAAGAGAAATATAAGATTTATGATCAAAATATTTAATCTGTCTGAAGTTATGAATCATTATAGTATCAGAGCTCTGTTTCCTGCTTTAGTCTTGAATATATTTATTGCCTCAAATGACTCCCCCGGAAAAGGTGTGTGGGTATGTGTGTGAACAGGGTGATAAACCAACAGATAAAGCAAATGTGGCACAATGTTAACAACTGGTGGATCTATATGAAAAGTTTACAGAAGTTCACTGTACGATTTCTCGTACCTTTTCTGTAAGTTTGGAATTTTTCAATACACAAAGTTTGAGGGAGGAAAAAATACCTGCTGTCTTTGTCCGTTCTTTCATTTATGAGAGGAATCCATCGACTTGTTACCTAAAATGAAAATTAACAAGAGCTAAGCCACGATGAGGATCTTCTTTGAAAAGCACTCTGCCCTTAGACCCATGAAATTATAAATTGAGGATCAACTTTGAAAGTGCCCCATAGAAATTTAAATATAGTGCAAAAAGATCACATATTCATACCTTATCAATAGAATGCTTGTTGTTAACAGCATAAACTATGCAAATGACATTAGCCTAGAAGGAAATTTAACAAATTAATGGTATTTTTAAATCATAAAAATGTAAACAGTAGCATTTAATTACCAAATATTTAATATATCTGAGGCAAGGGAAGAAAACACTTTAAAAACTAGAAAAAAAAAAATACCTTGCCTCTAAGAGGAAACGGGCTTAAGGACTTACATCAAAAATGCGTACTCAGTATCAGCACTAACAAAGAACTGAAAAAGCCCTCTTGGTAACTGAGAGAATGAAAAAGGCAGACTCATAGGATCATCACTCTTTTTCCACAAAAAAAACTAAAAAAACCCTACAACTATTTTTTTTTGAAACTCACCTGTGATATTTCTTGATGAAGTTGTTCATCACTTTGTTCTGCTTCTACAAACGACAAAAAGTCAATGCTCCATATTGTAAATAATTTCATAAAAACTAATGGTCAAGCTAAAATATATGCAACACCCATCTTACATCCTTCAAAATGATATGGTATAGTGGACACTAGATGGCAAACACAAGGGTAAGCCAGGGGAAGGAAATAGTTAAACTATGATAAGATAGCTGGCTAGCATTAAAAGATCAGTCTACAAGGGGGTAACTCGGGCCCAGAAAAGCAGAGGCATTGTGTAATGTAATAAATCTAGGCTGACATCTGATCAAGAGTTGAAAAGAGTCAGACAAAAGAGATCAGAAACCCAAGCAAGAGGACTAGGTGCTGAAGAGTGAGAAGTTTGGACAAAGAGTCTATACACACAGAGTCAAAAGGCCAGACGAAAATCTGGGTAATATAAGCTTAAGATCTAGATAGCAGATGGAGTAATAATAACCAGCGCCTAGAAGCAAAACTGAAGCATAATAATGAAGAGTCAAGAATTCCCTCTCACAGACCTCTAGCTAGAACTGGTCTCAATGAGTGGATGTATCTGAAATTCTATAGGTGCAGAGGATATGCATGATATAGCTAGGACGAGGAAACAAAGAATTGATAAGCAAAGCAATTAATGGCATATTAATTTAGACCATCTTGGGTTACGTATGTCTCCCCCTACAAATGCCTGTTATTTCTGACATATAAACTAATATGTATGAGTTCAATGGTATTTTATATGATGCTAAATAACAGGCTATATTTTTAATATCTTTCCATATGTTGCATAATCAATCGGTTAAGGCTTTAATTCTAAAACTGAAGTGAATCTAATTATGTGGCTGTACATACTGAAAAAGAATAATTCTGCAAATAAAAGTAGTTATGAGACTGATTGTAACAGAAGACATTCATCCTCCCTTAGCTTATAATACACAGTGCTGTCCAACAAACAATGCAAGCCATGTAAATAATTTTTTTTTTTTTTTTAAGAGACAAGGTCTTGCTCTGTTGGCCAGATTGGAATGCAGCAACCTGATCAGAGCTCACTGTAACCTCAAACTCCTGGACTCAAGCGATCCTCCCACCTCAGTCTCCTGAGTAGCTAAGACTACAGATGTGCACCACCATGCCCAGCTAATTTTTTAATTTTTTGTAGAGACAGCCTGTATTGCCTAGGCTGGTCTGAAACTCCTGGTCTCAAGTGATCCTCCCACAGTGGCCTCCCAAAGTGCTGGGATTACAGGTATAAATCACCATACCCAGTCTCACATATGTAATTTTTAATTTTCTAGTAGTAACCTTTAAAGTAAATAAACAGGTAAAATTAATCTTTTATTTAACCAGACATCAAAAATATTTAAATTTCAACATGTACTCAATAGAAAAATGACAAATGAGATATTTTACATCCTTTTTTCACACTAAGTCTTGAAAATCCAGTTGTATTTTACACTTACAGCACAATTCGATTTAGAATAGTCATATTCAAGTGTTTAATAGCCACAGGTATTGAACAGTGTAGTTCTGCTGTTTCTTTTTTAGAATATATGGAATACCAGCTAAGCCAAACGAAGTATTATCAATGATTTACGCCCATTTTTAAAAAAAGGAGTTCTAGAACAATAGTTCGGTAGTACGTAAAAAAATTTTAAGTTATTGAAAGCAATACTGATGTGCTTCTAATTTCATATATTAATAATAGGAGCAAGCTGACAATTATTTTAATTATTATCTTATTTGGAACAAAAATATTGACAAATTAATGAACGAATTCAGAACTCAACAAATTCTCAAATTCAGAACTCTTTCTAAATCATAAGAGCATGCTTGAATGCCTGATAACAAAACTGACCCACAACTTCTCTCTGTAAACATGTCAATTTAAGGAGGGTAATGACTGCTGGTCATTTACCATTCCTCCTTCCTTTGTATTATTATGGAACCCAACTTAGTAATTTAGGGACAGAGAATTGCCAGATAGAGGCTTTGGATGGGGTGTGGGGTTTGTCAGAGAGACATAAATGAGACAAGAATCATAAAGGATCATTTACTGCTACAAAGAAAGGACCACTTTTCTTTGAACATTTTAAAAATCTCAGTAAATACCTTTTCCCAAGCATAGTTAACCCTACACTTTCACCTACAAGAGGGTATTTATTACCTGAGTAATCTACAATGTGTGTTGGAACTCTCTCAGGGGTGACATCAGCTGGAATGGTTATTTCTTCTGCCCGAGGAGGAACCTTTGTTTGCAAACAAATATAGAAAAGGAAAAACCTTTGGATGTTATCAATCAAACTTGTGAACAGATTACATAAATTTATCCGTACAGGTTGAATATCCCTAATCCAAAATGCCAAAAACCAGCCAGGTGCAGTGGCACATACCTATAATCCCAGCACTTTGGGAAGCTGAGGCAGGAGGGTTATTTGAGGCCAGGAGTTTGAGCCCAGCCTGGGCAATATAGGGAGACCCCATCTCTAACAACAAAAAAAATTTAGCCAGGTGTGGTGTTACACACCTGGAATCCCAGCTACTTGGGTGGCTGAGCTGAAGGCTGCAGTGAGCTGTGATTACATTGCTGGGACTACAGGCATGAGCCACCAAGCCTGGCTAATATTTTTATTTTTTTGTAGAGATGGGGTCTCACTATATTGCCCAGGCTGGTCTCAAACTCCTGGCCTCAAGTGATTCTCCTACCTGAGGCTCCCAAAGCACTAGGATTACAGGTGTGAGCCATTGCACCCAGTCTAGATTTTATATATGTTGTTTTCTTTTTTTTCCTTCTTTTTATTTTTTTGAGACAGAGTGTCACTCTGTCACCCGGGATAGAGTGCAGTAGCCTTATCATAGTTCACTGCAACCTCAAACTCCTAGGCTCATGTAATCCTCTTGCTTTAGCCTCTCAGCTAGCTGGGATTACAGGCATGTGCCACCACGCCTGGCTAATTTTTCTATTTTTAGTAGAGATGGGGTTTCACTCTTGCTCAGGTTGGTCTTGAACCCCTGAGCTCAAGGAATCCTCCTGCCAAGGCCCACCAGGGTGCTAGAATTACAGGAGTGCTCTCCTTTTTTTTTTTTTTTTTTTAAAAGAGACAGGGTCTCCCCATATTGCCCAGGCTGGTCTTAAACTCCTGGCCTCATGCTATCCTCCTGCCTCAACATCCTGAGTCACTAGGATTATAGGTGTGAGCCATCACGCCCAGCTCATTCTATTTTTTCTTTGTTTTAAATTAACACAACGAAGTATTGATCATTCTATTTTGCTGAAGGCTTAAGATACTCTGCAAATGAGGAGCTAAATTAATCCAAAATAATTTCAAATAAACCGATAAATTATCAAAATTTATTTCTTCTAGAAGATAATTGATTGGCTACATAAGCCTGGTATTTAATGATTCCATTTTTCAGAAAGAGCGTATGATTTTTTAATTAATTAGAAAACCTTACCAACACTCAAGAGGCTATGCTAAATCAATCTTAAACTAAGTTAAACTATCACAGAAAACTTTTAGGTATTTTACCAAGTGATTATAAATTAACATTACTGATTCTACAAACAACACATGAAAACGTACATTTCTTAAATTAATTAATTACTTTATTTAACTATCTTATCTAAGAAAAAAAAAGCAAAACATCAATGAATAGTCACGTGGCAGCTATAAATGTTGAAAACACTACTACATAACACATCATATTCCTGTCTGAACAATGAAATTATACAGGTATTCCTACCTAACCTAAAGACAGGGTAAATGTAAACTGTGACACTAATAATACTTTCTATGTAAGAAATGCATAGAAATCATTTTTATCCCATTGTATGAATCCCATTCCCTATCACAATATCCTAAATTTACATAAAGATTTAGCCAATAGCCCCTCACACTGGAATTTCCAAAATATAATATACTGCCAGTAATAATAAAACCACCTTACTACTTTTGGTGGCACTTCACTACTATTAAGCTCATCTCATTTGAGACCCACAACAATCCTTTGAGGTAGGCAAAGGTGAGATGAATTAGTGTCATCATTTGTAAAGCAAAGCAGGCAGATAATATTAAAGGTTTTCAAATACACGTGTCAGAATTTTAGTGGTTCTGACCACAACACGTCAAAGACTGGGGAACGTCAGGCAGAAGTCAAGCGGGGATCCACATCTTTCATCCTAACTTCAACTGGAACACTTATCATATCTTTTATATTTTGAATTTATGAGCAACATTTTATTTTTAAGAAAGGGTTGTACAGCTTAGATAGATTATATCCCTTCCACTCCCATTTTACAGATGAGACAACTAAGTAAGTCACAGAAAAGACGAATGTCCTAGATAAAGTCAAAGGTAGGAAATGCAAAGGACTTAGGCAAACTTAGATCTAGTTTGGTTCTTTCTTCTACACCGTATTTCATAGATGTCCTCTATAAACTAATATAAGCCTTTTAAAAGGTCACAACTGCCATCGCCAAAGCCTTTCCTTCAGTTAAAAAAGTCACAACTGTCAGAAAGGAAACATGTGCAAAAAAGGGTAGAGTTTATTTCATTTTAACTCAATTTTGATGAATTAAAAAAATTTTAAATATGGAAAAGAAATAAAATGTTTACCTCTTCTGGAAATTCTTCACTGACGAGAGACATAATTAGTGATGTCTTCCCAACTCTAGCTGTGAAAAGAAGAATCATAACTTTAATAAAGTGTTTAGATTCTACATAAGCTCAAATTCAGCAACCACATAAGGAAGTCTGTTATTTGTTACCTAAAATCAATTGACTCCAAATTACCAAGTTTTAGTATAATGCTTAAAAGTATATCATTTTTGCTGCTTAGAAAAGTAATACATACTTTGCCGGGAGTGGTGGCTCACACCTGTAATCCTAGCACTCTGGTAGGCTGAGGTGGGAAGGTTGCTTGAGCTCAGGAGTTCAAGACCAGCCTGAGCAAGAGTGAGACCCAGTCTACACTAAAAACAGAAAAATTAGCTGGGCATCATGGCGCACGGCTGTAGTCCCAGCTACTCGGGAGGCTGAGGCAGGAGGATTGCTTAAGCCCAGGAGTCTGAGGTTACAGTAAGCTAGGATGATGCTACTGCACTCTAGCCAGGGTCACAGTGCAAGACTCTGCCCGTCCCCCCCCAAAAGTAACACATACTCACGGTTTTTAAAAACATTACCAAAATACATACTGTGAAAGTAAAAGTCTCCCATTAAATCCCCCCCAACAGTTTAATATATATACTCTCCCAGATTTTTCCTATACTTATGTTAACTTATAATACTTTACCACAGTGGAATCATAGTATTCACACTACTATGCAGTTTTTCTTTATCAATTAATTATGCATTTAGGCAGTATTCCATGTCAATACGTAAAAACCTCATAGAAGGGGAGAAGGGAAGAGTTATTGTATAATGGGTACAGAGTTTTTGTTGGGGATAATTAAAAAGTTTTAGGTACAGATAGTGGTGATGGTTACACACATTGTGTATGTACTTACTGCCACTGAATTGTATACTTATAAATGCTTAAAATGATAAATATTATGTTATATATATTTTAGCACAATTTTTAAAAATAGCAATAATAAACTCATTTTATATTAGCATTAAAAAACTTCTCCCAGTCTGAGCAAGAACAAGACCCCGTCTCTACCAAAAATAAAAAATTAGCCAGGCATGGTGGCGCACGCCTGTAGTCCCAGCTACTGGGGAGGCCGAGGCAGAAGAATCACTTGAACCCAGGAGTCTGAGGTTGCTGTGAGCCATGATGACACCACTGCACTCTACCCAGGGCGACAGAGTGAGACTCTGTCTCAAAAAAACCCCACCAAACTTCTGCATTATTTTTAATAGTTGTATAAAAACCCATTATATTATGTATTATAATTTATTAATGTAATCTCCTAACAATGAACATTGGGTTGTTTTCAAGTATTCACTTTTACAAACAATGCTACAATTAGTATTTCTACAGGATAAATTCCCAGAAGTAGAACTTAAGTCAGCACACATGATCTTTTTTATTTTTAACAGATATTGTTATACTATCTCCCAAAAAGAATAAACCAATTTACGTCCTCACCAACATAATTTCAGAGTGCCTATTTCTCTATCTTCCTATATTCTTTCTTTTTTAAGAATATTGTATTTAAAGAGTTAGAAGAAACTTCCCTGTTACATTTTGTATTTTTGAAATTTAATATAAAAACTTTAAAATATTAATTTTTATTATAAAATGTGGCTTGTCATCACTTTTTGATCATATAATTACTATTGTTAGACATTCAACTGCTTATCAACTAAATCCTTTTATGATTCTAGAGGAAAACAGTCTACCTGCCTTTTAACCTCTGCCATAATAGCAAATGATAGTTTCCAAAGGTAAAGTCTAAATGGAAATTTCTTTTAAGGTAAGTTAAGGAAAGTCACATTCCCTTCTTAAATGATTAAAAGAAAGAGTAAACTAAAAACACAAGCTAAGTCTCTGGGAAAATAATAAACGGCTGGAACACAGGAAGGATGGTCAAAACAACTTAAGAGAGTGCCGTGAACAACTGAGTACTGATGGTTTAACAGGTGTCTTCTAGCCGATTTCTACAGACCTGACTTGTGTAAGAAAGCATGGGCCTTTTTCAAGCGGCAGACAATAAGGTTAACGTTTCACCGAGTTCTGATGATGTCACTGAATCTAGAGAAAACCATCAGAGAACTGCAGGAATCTAGTCAACAATATCAGTTTATTCAGCTCCTCGTAAAATTTTCAGATGAGGAAACTGGGACCCAGAGACAGTGATTTTTCTCAAGGTCTCACAAGATTAGTTGCAGGTCGGGTGTGGTGGCTCATTCCTGCGATCTCGGCAGTTTGGGAGGCTGAGGCGGGAGGACTGCTTGAGGCTAGGAGTTTTAGAACAGCCTGAGCAACATAGTAAGACCCCATCTCTACAAAAAAAAATTAAAAAATTATCCAGGCCTAGTGGTGCATGTCTGGTAGTCTCAGCTACTTGGGAGGCTGAAGCAAGAGGATTGCTTGAGCCTAGGAGTTCGAGGCTATAGTGAGCTATGACAGCGCCACTGCACTGCAGCCTGTGTAACAGAGCAAGACATTGTCTCGAAAAAAAAAAAAAAAGGCTAGTTGCAAACTGACTCATCTCTGGCTGGCCAAGCCAGTGCTTTCTCTTTACTATACCATATTTTAAAAAATATCACTAACAGTTAATAATATCGAAAGGGAATGGTGACCCCTAAGGATAGCATAGATCGCATACACACGCATTTTTTTTTTTAAATAGCTAATTAATCTTCAGGTCGTATATGGTGAAAAAAAAAAGAAAAAGAAAAAAAGAAACAGCTAATTAAAATATTTACTGATTCACTGGTGACTAATTCATCAGCTCTGGCTCAGTTTTACTTTTTTTTTTTCTTTAACTTATTTTGAGAAAATTTCAGACAGAGAAACTGCAAAAATAATACAAAGGATTCGTGTCTATCCTTTACCCGGATTCCCCACAAGTTAACATTTTACCATATTTGCATTATAATTGTCTTCCCTCATATATATATATATATATATATATACACACACACACATATTTTTAAACCATTTGAGAGTAAGTGTGCCTTAGCGTATATTTCCTAAAAACAAGATCATTCTTTTACATAACCATACTACAGCATCGAGAGTAGCAAATTAACACCAATACAATCCTATAGACCTTACTCACATCTTATCATTTGTCTCACTATTATCCTTTACAGAAAAGAAAAAAAAATTTTCTTTTCTGGTCCAGGATCAAATACTGCATTTGGTTGCCATGTTTCTTTAGCTTCCTTTAGTCTGAAAGAGTTTCTTATTCTTTTTGTCTTTCGTGACCTTAACATTTTTTCATGTTTTTGCATTTTTGGCAGGAATAATCCAGAAGTGATACTGTGTCCCTCTCAGAGCATCATACTAAAAGACAGATAACATCGATTTGTCCCATTACTGGTGATGTCAGCTGTGATCACTTGCATGAGGTGGTGTCCACCAGGTTTCTATGCTCTTACGTTATTTTTTTTCCCCTTTCTATTTAATAAGTATCTGGTAAGGATACTATGTAAATATCCAATTTCTCATCAAACTTTTGCCTACAAGTCTCAGCACTCATTCACAATTCTTGCTTGAAACAAACATTGCTGTAGTAGTTACCAGATAGTGATTTTCTATTTCTATCAACAGTTCTACAATACTTCACATTCTATTGTAAGGAAAAACTTTCTCTTCTGATTTTCTCTCTCTCTCTCTCACATACATACACATATACACACACACACACACACACACACACACACACACACACACACACACAAGCACACCCAGAGGGATACTTTGTTTCACTTTATTGCACTTGCAGATACTGCGTTTTTTACAAATTGAAGGTTTGTGGCAACCCTGTTTTGAACAAGTCTACTGGTGCCATTTTTCTAGTAACGTATGCTCACTTTGTGTCTCTGGGTTACATTTTGGTAATTCTCACAATAGTTTAAGCTTTTTCATTATTATATCTGTTATGGTGATCTGTGATCAGTGACCTTTGATCTTACCTTTTTTTTTTTTAAGAGACAGGGTCTTGCTATGTTGCCCAGGCTGCAGTACAGTGGCTGTTCATAGGCGCCCTCCCACTACAAATCAGCACAGGAGTTTTGACCTGCTCCATTTCCAGCCTAGGCCAGTTCACCACTCGTTAGGCAACCTGGTGGTCTCCCGTTCCTAGAAGGTCACCATATTGATGCCCAACTTAGTGCAGACACCAGAATGGCATAGCACACTACAGCCCAGAATTCCTCCCACCTCAGCCTCCCGAGTAGCTGGTACTGCAGGCATCTGCACCTGTTACTACTGTAATTGTTTGGGGGCACCATGAACCGTGCTTATATTAGACAATGAATTTAATCTATAAATGTTGTATGTGTTCTGACTGCTCCGGTGACCAGCCATTCTCCTGTCTCTCTCTCATCTTGGGCCTCCTTATTCCCTGAGACACAACAATACTGAAATTAGGCCAATTTATAACCCTACAGCACCCTCTAAGTGTTTAAGTAAAAGGAAGAGTTGTGCATCTCTGACTTTAAATCTAAAGCTCGAAATGATTAAGTTTAGTGAGAAAGGCATGTTGCAAGCTGAGATCGATGAAAGTACCAGTTAGCCAAGTTGTGAATGTAAAGGAAAAGTTCTTGAAGGAAATTAAAAGTGCTACTCCAGTGAACACACCAATGATAAGAAAGTGAAACGGCTTTATTGCTGATATGGAGAAAGTTTTAGTGGTCTGGATAGAAGATCAAACTGGCCACAACATTCCCTTAGGCCAAAGCCTTATCCAGAACAGACCCTAACTCTCTTCAATTCTGTGAAGCTGAGAGAGGTGAGGAACCTGCAGAAGAAAAACTGGAACCAACCAGAGGTTGGTTCATGAGGTTTAAGGAAAGAAGCCATCACCATAACATAAAAGTGCAAGGTGAAACAGCAAATGCTGTAACAAGTTATCCAGAAGATCTAGCTAAGATCATTGATGAAGGTGGCTACACTAAACAAGATTTTCAATGTAGATGGAAGCCTTATATTGGAAGAAGATGCCATCTAGGACTTTCATAGCTAGAAAGAAGTCAATATCTGGCTTCAAAGCTTCCAAAGGACAGGCTGACTCTCTTGTTAGGGACTAATGCAGCTGGTGACCTTAAGTTAAAGCCAATGGTCCTATACCATTCTGAAAATCTTAGGGCCCTTAAGTAGTATGCTAAATCTATTCTGCCTTGCTTTACAAGTGGAACAACAAAGCCTGGATGACAACACATCTGTTTACAGCATGGCTTACTGAATATTTTAAGCTGACTGTTGAGACCCACTGCTTACAAAAAAGATTCCTTTCAAAACATTGCTGCTCATTGACAATGCACCTGGTCACCCAACAGTTCTAATGGAGATGTACAAGGAAATTAATGTTGTTTTCATGCCTGCTAACACAACATCCATTCTGCAGCCCATGGATCAAGGGGTAATTTCAACTTTCAAGTCATATTATTAATATTTAAGAAACACACTTCATAAGACTACAGCTGCCATAGATTCATCTGACGTATCTGGGCAAAGTAAACTGAAAACCCTCTAGAAAGAATTCACCGTTCTATTATCTATGTTTTTTTCTTTATAACTATTATTTTTTTATTTTTTTTATTTTTTAATTTTTTTTATTTCAGCATATTATGGGTGTACAGATGTTTAGGTTACATATGTTATCCTTACCGCCCCCCACACCCAGTCCGAGTTTCAAGCATGTCCATCTTTCGGATGGTGCGCATTGCACTCTTTGTGTATGCTTCTTTATAACTATTTTTAAAATTTTTTTCCTTCCTTTTTCTCTCTCTAGGAGTAAATAAAATGCCACAGAGAAAAAATTCACCATTATAAATCTGTGATTCATGAAAGGAGGTCAAAATACCAACATTAACAGGAGTTTAGAAGACGATTACAACCTTTACGGATGACTTTGAGGAGTTCAACCCTTCAGTGGAGGAAGTATTACAGATGTGGTGGAAACAGCAAGAGAGCCAGAATTAAAAGTGGAATCTAACGATGTGACTAAATTGCTGCAATCTCAAGATAAAACTTGAACAGATGAGGAGTTACTTCTTATGCATGGACAAAGAAAGCGGTTTCTTGAGATGTGGTTCTGGTGAAAATGCTGTGAACACTGTTGAAATGACAACAAAGGATTTGGAGAATTACATCAACTTAGCTGATAAAGCAGTGGCAGGGTCTGAGAGGACTGATTCTAATTTTGAAAGAAGTTCTACTGTGGGCAAAATGCTATCAAACAGCATCACATGCTACAGAGAAATCTTTTATGAAAGGAAGAGTCAATCAATCTTGCCTTATTTATGTTTTTTTTTTTGAGACAGAGTCTCGCTCTGTTGC
Source organism: Indri indri (assembly GCA_004363605.1). Lineage (NCBI taxonomy): Eukaryota > Metazoa > Chordata > Mammalia > Primates > Indriidae > Indri > Indri indri. Next base: position 107,906 of record RJWJ010001350.1, on the reverse strand, counting down.
CCTGGCTAGAGTGAGTGCCATGGCTTCAGCCTAGCTCACAGCAACCTCAAACTCCTGGGCTCAAGCGATCCTACTGCCTCAGCCTCCTGAGTAGCTGGGACTACAGGCACGCACCACCATGCCCAGCTAATTTTTTCTATATATTTTTAGTTGTCCAGATAATTTCTTTCTATTTTTAGTAGAGATGGGGTCTCGCTCTTGCTCAGGCTGGTCTCGAACTCCTGAGCTCAAACAATCCGCCCGCCTCGGCCTCCCAGAGTGCTAGGATTACAGGTGTGAGCCACCACGCCTGGCCAATGTTGCCTTATTTTTAAAAATTGCCACAGCCACCCCAACCTCCAGCAACCACCACCCTGATCAGTCAGCAGCTATTAACACTGAGGTAAGACCCTTCACTAGCAAGTAAGATTGGAACTCACTAAAGGCTCAGATGATGGTTGGCTTTTTTTTTGTTTTTTTAGCAATGAAGTATATTTAAATTAAGGTATCTACATTTTTTTAAGACATGATATTGCACACTTAATAGACTACAGTACAGTGTAGTTTCCCAGTGCATGTAACTTTTCTATTGCTGTGGTATAGAACCAAACCTGCAATATCTCCAAGGTATGCCTGTACATAGGAGTATGGACTGATGGAGTCCCATATTATCCTATTATTTTATAGGTTGTAATCCATTGTGGTCATTATTTGGAAGCTCAAATTGTTCCATTTTACTTTTATTTATTTACTTTTTAGAGATAAGGTCCTGCTCTGGTGCCCAGGCTGAAGTGCAGTGCCATGATCATAGCTCACTACAGCCTCAAACTCCTGGGCTCAAGCAAACCTCTTGCCTCAGTCTCCCAAGTAGTTGGGATTACAAGTACAAGCTACCATGCCTGGCCCATTTTACTTTTAAAAATTACATTTATGCAGGTATAAATCAACATGTGTAATACGACCCCCATTTTATAAATAAATATGTAAGTACACAGGAAAAAACCCTGGAAAATATATACACCGACTGTTGTTATCTCTGAAGTAAATGTAATTGCAATTTTCTTTTTTGTACTTTTCCATATTGTCTAGATTTTCTTTTTTTTCTCAGTGTGAATTTCCAAGCCATAGATTTTCTAAAATAAACAAAATTTTTGCTACTAGAAAAGATCAGTATTATTTTAAAAGTCATTTTTTTGATAGTAAAAATTGGCATGTTCTAAATTGACAGAGGGCAACTGAAATTCACCCAAAGGTTGATAGGTTAAATGCATTCTTTCATCCCTTTGACAAATATTTCTGAAGCATGTCTACATGCCAGGCACTATTGCTAATGCTGGGGATACCACTGATCACGGTGACTAGGTCTTCTCTACTTTTATGCATATTATATTCTAACAGATTTATGTAGTTATTTAACACCTTCTACACATCAGGATAAAAAGAAAAATTCAAAACTGTACCATCTCTGATTCACCTTTCCTCTGTATTTAGCAGTCAAAATCTGCCAAATTTTCCTTTGAAATTTCTAATGTTCATTTCTTCCTCTTTGTTCCTCTATTTCCCTAATTATGGTACTTTTATTGAAATACCTCCCAGTTGCCAACTTTCTACCCCTGTTCCAGTCTCTTCCCTTATTAATCTACCAACAATACAAATACCAGTCCATTTTTCTTACACACTCTTTTCATTTTCTAACTCACCTAATCAAAAGACTTCTTTGACTCTCAATTACCTACCACAGCAAGGTGAAACCATTCTACTGGCCTTTGAAAATCATACATAATCTAACTCCAACTCACCTATCTAATCTCATTTACCACTATTCCCCACAGGTACAATTTGCTCAAATAAGGCCATTCTGTTTTGTGTAAGTACAAATAAGCCACAACGAATCCTGTCCCCCTCGCACGGTTTTCCTCATCTAAAATGTCCTTCCCTTTCTCCTCTCTACTTTTCCAAGTCCTAACTACCTTTCAAGGGCAGTTCAAATCTACCTCATCCTTGAAGACATACCAGAGATACTGTAGCTCTCAATTCTTCTACTTCCTCCTTTGAACTACTCCTGTGCCACATAATTTTTATTGAATTATAATTTATATATAAGGTATATACTTAAGGTATAAGTCTACATTAACACAGTAACAAAATATTTGGAAACACCTGGATAATGAACTGAATTTTCTAATTTTACAGGAATGGAAAAAGGACCTCTGACACGTCAATCAGATTGAAATCTGTGACTTGCTTTCACTTTGTCCAAGCACAACAGTATTGCTATAGCTTCAGCACTACCACTAGGGAAATCAGTCTCACCTCCTGGAGCTTCTGGAACTCCCATTCAAAGCTTTCCTTAAAAGCAATTGGAGAGCTGTGAATAGTTAACTGGTAACTGCTGAGGCAATTAAAAAAAAAGTTCTAAAATTACTTTGTTCAATTAATTTTTAGAAAAAAATAATGTTGAAATTTCAAATAATATTAAGGAGGGTGTGATATAATAAATACATCTGGTCTTTGTTCCCAGTTCCTGGCATAGAACTACAGAATCCCATGGAATTTCCTGTATGATAGGAGCATCTTTTGTTATGAATAATGAGCCCCTTTCAGCCACACTAGAGTTCATCATCCTAATGAGGTGACTCAGAGGGAGGAGGGGGAATGCAGCAAGATAGCTTCAGGATAGGGGCTGGTCACCAGAAAAACCAACTACATGATTAGAAAGTTGGAACTTCAGCCCCAACTCAAAACCTCCAAGGACAAAAGGCAGACTGGAGATTGAGTTCATCCACAAGACCAAAGATTTAACAAATCATCCCTATGTAACGAAGCCCCATATAAAAACTCTAGACATCGAAGCTCAGGAGAGCTTCCTGGTTGGTGAACAGATCAATGAGCCAGGAAGATGGTGCACCTTGACTCTATGGGGGAGTGCTCTTGCACTCAGGACCCTTCCAGACCCTTCCCTATGTATGCCTTCATCTGGCTGTTCATTTGTATAATTTTAATTATAACACTTTCCTGAGTTCTGTGAGTTATTCTAGTGAATAACTGAATCTGAGGGGTTGTGGGAAACTGAATTTGTACTCAGCCAGGCTTAAGTGCAGGTAGCTTAAGGGCCCCACTTGCACCTGGCGTCTGAAGTAAGGGCAATCTTTTTGGGAACCTTGCTCTTTGACTGGTGAAATCTGATGCTAACTCTGGGTAGTGTTAGAATGGAATTGAGTTATAGGACACTCAGTTGGTGTCAGAGGGCATGAAAGTTAAATTATAGCTTTAAAAAAAACTGAGAAACACTGTAATAGATCTTCTACCCAAGATCACTAGTTCCACCCAGATACATCTGCACCCTGCCTGGATCAAACTCAGAAAAACATTAGAAGAACATACAGAGTATTAACTTATGCTTCTATAGGACCTATCTTTTTTGTGCAGACTCCTACTATTAGTTCATTTGATAATTATTTACCTGGTTGTTTTATAAGTACAAAGTTTAGTCTTAGATACTATGTGGGGATAATACGAAAAATGTATTAAATCAGACAAAATTTCCATAAATGCACGGATCAAGTGCTATGTTCAATCATGCATGTAATTTAAAAATGAAGGAAGGGAGGGGGAGGAGGAGGAAGGAGGAAGGGGAAGGAGGAAAGAGAAGGGAAGGGAAGGGAAGGGAAGAAAAGAAAGAAAGGTATCTATTTCTCCCAGAAGTCTCTAAACATAAATTAATAATCAGTGATCCAGTTAAGTAGTGAGTATTCTTAAGACGGTGTTTCACCTGGGTGATATCTAGACAACCTTCTAGCATCTCACCAGTGATCTCCTGAAGGACTTCTCAGACCTCCTTGATGAAAGTGTGACATTTCCACCAGCCACTGAGCATCTCCAGAAAGATTAAGGAACAAGCATTTCACTGTTACCCATAGGAAAATCCTTAAGGGCAGAGAACATATCTTATTGTTCATTGTTGAATCCCCAGCTCCCAGCAAATCATATGGCACTTAATAAATGCAGCTGTATAGCTTAGCGGTTAAGAGCACAGATTTGAAACTCAGGAAAGTGGATGATTCCTTCTGAGGGAAAAAGAGGACAATAAAATGGGAAGGGAGTGTCAACTGGTAATATTTTAGTTCTTCAGCTGAGTGATGGGTATTTATTATTCTTTATTACCTTTTATGTAAATAATTCATCAAAAAAGAAGAAAAAAGAACACAGCCTTTGGAATCAGACAGAATTGGGTTGAAATCTTAGTTCTAGTACTTAATAGCTGTGTTTCCTTGGGCAAGTCATCAAGTTCCACTTTGTTCATCTATAAAATACAGCAGAGAAAGCACGGGTGGGAAGGTGCGGGAAGTAAAAAAAATAAAAATCTTTTAGAAATTTTAAAAAAACAAAATACAGACCAGCCTCACAGAATTGTTAAGAGGATTACTTAAGATGAGAGCTGAATAATGCTTAGCACGATATCTGCAACACATTAAGTAAACAAATGGTAGTTGCTGTGATGATGATGATAATGCTGAGTTTGAATTAAAGGAGTTAAGTGAGCACGGGCATGGGCCAAAAAATCTGGATTCAGGAACAAGCTTTTGCCTTTAATAGTATGACCCTGAGTTGTCACTGATTCTTTCTAGACCTTAGTTTTCTCATGAGTTTAAAAGAAAAAGGTGGGGGTTGGACTAGATGTTATCTAAATGTTTATAATATATGCTTAAACTACCACGTAGCATACCTAGAAAACAGGTCTGGGCTGGGCACAGTGGCTCATGCCTGTAAGCCTAGCACTCTGGGAGGCCAAGGCAGGAGGATCGCTTGCGTTCAGGAGTTTGAGACCAGCCTGAGCAAGAGTGAGACCCCGTCTCTACTAAAAATAGAAAAATTAGCCGAGCATCTTGGCTGCCTGTAGTCCCAGCTACTCCGGAGGCGGAGGCAGGAAGATCGCTTGAACCCAGGAGTTTGAGGTTGCAGTGAGGTACGATGACACCACTGCACTCTACCCGGGGTGACGGAGCAAAGCTTTGACTCAAAAAAAAGAAAACAGGTCTGTAACACAAGAAAAAGTGCACGTTAATGTTAGATAAGATACAGTACCCTAGAAGTGGCAGAAAGATCTGCAAATTGTATCTTTTTAAATTATGTATGGAAAAGTGATTTGGCAGAAATATTTGTCAAGCTATAAGAACAAAGTAGGACTCTCCAAGGGTCCAGGAACTTCTAGATCTTGCTGACTTACATGCAACATTTTATAACCTTTTTTCCTTAATAACTCCATTCATCATGGCTTTGTTTAAGGTCCCAGCAACCCCAAACCTTCAGCTAACTCAAGATAGTATTCCTCTCAACATCCATAGCAGTCCATCCTAATTCCACATGAGTATACACAATGGCAGCAAAATACAGATGCTTCTTGACTTACTATGAGATTACTTCCCCATAAACCCATCATAAATCAAAAATATCATAAGTTGAAAATGTATTTAATGCTGACAACATAGCAGATGGTCCCTGACTCACAATGGTGATTCTCGCGATTCTTCCACTTTAACAGTTGGTTTATACAAATAACATACAGCAGACAGAATGCTTCTGTGAAGTCTCCTCAAGTCTATCAGGCCCTGTACTTTATGTCATTTATTTTAGCAGTATTATAACTCCCAGGTACTCAAAACAACAAGCCTTTTAAGGGATCCGATGCCTTTATAATTCATGTGACCTTTGAACTTCTGGGCCTTTCTGGTCCCAGTAGAGATGTCTGCTTTTTCCCTAGTGTCTCCAAAATCCCACAACTACCACCAGCACAGATGTTCCCAGAAACCTTTCCATTTTTGAAGAGCTCTCCTGGACATTTTAAACATCTCTACTCTCTTATTCCTGATCTACTACATTAAGAATGGGAAAAATGAAGTAGATACTCAATAACTAAGATGCTCCTTGGTAACCAAAAGGAAAATTAGTCCTACTTTTGGTCCTGGAGAAATTTGCCTATCTTGATACCTTTAAGATCTTCATTCTTCTCATAATCCTTTTTTCGGAATTACCTTTTTAAAATTTTGCTCATGTCCCACCACTCTAAGGCCCTCACCCGTTTCAGAAGAAACCTATCTAAAATTTTTCTTTTGGAGACAGGGTAGAGTGCAATGGCGACATTGATAGCTCACTGCAACCTCAAACTTCTGAGCTCAAGGGATCCTCCTGTCTCAGCCTCCCAAGTAGCTGGGACTACAGGAATGAGTGACCACACCCGGCTAATTTTATTTTTTGCACAGATGGGCTCTCACTATTGCCCAGGCTGGTCCTGAACTCCTGGCCTCAAGCAATCCTCCCACCTCAGCCTCCCAAAGTGCTAGGATTACAGGCATGTGCCACAGGGCTGGCCCTTACCTAATCTTTAATCCACAGTTCAAAAAGGTTAAACAAAGTGATCAAAATTAAGCCAATCGCCAACAATAAAAGCTTACTAGTTTCTGAGAAAGTTAATAATTTGTTGCTCCTTAATCCCATTCATTCAAGATCCCTTAGCAAAATTCAGGCTTTCAACAGGTATTTCCAGTTACCTTTGAAGTCCCCTCCCTCACTATGACCCTTAAAACTCATCTATTCTTCCTCATCTCTCTTCTTAAAAATCTCATTAGAACAACCTTTTTCCCAGTCAGTCTCCTGCTTTTCCCATGGACCCCCTATGTCTCTAGTGATATTTTCAGAATAGAAAACCAACATTATGGGAAATTCAGATTTCTTCATAGTTCAGCTCATTAGTCTGAAGGGCAGTTCTGGCTGCCTGGGTAGCAGCAGGGTCCTGCCAAAGTACAAACCTGCCACCAGGCCTACTCCAACAGGGCAGGCCTCCGAGGCAGGAAAGGAAGCACCTTGGCAGAAAAGGAGACATTGTAAAGACTACAATTAAAAAGCTTTACTTATGATTGAAGACACAGACATACAAGACAGTGGTACCAAAGAGTGGGAACAATCCAGTTTAAGTTACTTATATCAGCTACTACCTTTTAAAGTGTGATATATTTATTTATTTATTCATATCCTGTCTTATCTGGAAAAGAATTTGAGGCAATTTAGCACTCACTATGATACAAAAATACCATCTAGTTTGTGAAGTAATTGTATAATAAAAGACCCTTTAAAAAAATCAAAGAACATGGCCATAGCAAGATCTGGTCTCTCTCTTTTTTTTTTTTTTTTTCCCCACCTTCTGCAGTTCAAAAGGGATCTGGTCTCTTAAAAAAAAAAAAAATCAAAGAACATGAATCTCTTCCACATAAAAATCCAAGAGTAATTTTCTTTTTTAAAAAAAGTTCAAAATTGGAGCAAGAAAGACTGGCTACAGTGAGTTTAGGAGAAAAATCCAGCATGTTTTCATCAGTAGCCTTTTGGAAGGCTAGTGAATTGACAGCTACTTTAATAAAGGATTATACAGATGGGACTGAGTTAAGAAATGCTTCAGCGAATCTAACCTAGAGCTTTTTGCTTCCCCCTAAGGCCTGCCTACCTAACTCTGAGAGAGGCAATCAAAGAAATAATGAAGCAACAAGTTTAAAATTAAAATAGGCCACTTTTTTTTTTTTAAGACAGATTCTTGCTCTGCCACCCCAGCTAGAGTACAGTGGCGTCATCATAGCTCACTGCAACCTCAAACTCCTGGGCTTAAGCGATCCTCCTGCCTGAGCCTCCCAAGCAGCTGGGACTACAAGCTCATGCCATAACACCTAGCTAGTTTTTCTATTTTTGGTAGAGACAGGGTCTTCCTCTTGCTCAGGCTGGTCTCAACTCCTGAGCTCAAGCAATCCTCCTGCCTCAGCCTCCAAGAGTGCTAGGATTATAGGTGTGAGCCACCAGACCTGGCCAAAAATAGGCCACCTTTTAAGCAAATTTTACTTATTTTTTTTAAATTAATTAATTAATTAATTTTTGTTTGTTTCAGCATATTATGGGGGTACAAATATTTAGGTTACATATATTGCTTTTGCCCCATCCGAGTCAGATCTTCAAGCGTGTCCATTCCCAAGATGGTGCGCAGCGCACCCATTAGGTGTGAGTATACCTACCCCCTGCTCCCTGCTTAAGCAAATTTTAATTGAGATATAAATAAGAGTGCCTTAAAGATAATGAAAACATTTTAGAATATTAAATTTTAAAAACTATTTAAATAAGCCTACAATTAAAAAGTCCCTTAACAATGATAGATATGAATATAAAGACATGTTTTTATTAATAACTGCTGCAGAAAATAAAAATTACTTCCATGAGAGAACAAAATCCCAAGCTCTTTTTTAGTTATTATACCAATTTCACATTTAATATAAAAATTATAGTACAATTACATATAAAATATATTTTATAATAATAAAATGTATAACAAATAATTTCTTACAAATGAAAATTTATAATATATAAAAATATAATATAAATAGATTTTAGTTTAAATATAAATATTAATATGGAGGAGGAAAAGCATCCTTTGTCAGCCAGCCATCTAATGGTCTCTATTTCTTCTATTTTGCCTGAGAAATATTGAAGTGATCTATAAAAACTAAGAGCGAGGCCATAATTATCCCCAAGGGCAGAAGGCCTTCTGATCCAGTTCAACACAACATGCCATAATTTTGTCTGAGACTCCATGCTTCTAAGTAGGTCATCCATGGAAAACTTAATTCATCACTGTAGAACAAATTATCTAGATTTATCCAGGCTATAAATTTCTTTGTCTTTGCATCACATCTTTTGAACATCTAGCTCCAAATGACGGCAAATTCCTGATATTCATGAAGCAGAAATAACATTCTCTGGTTCCAATTACCACCCCACCACCCATATTGGCTATTTTTCTTGATAACAAACACCCCTTGGTTCAAGTAGCAAAGGAATGACTCCTCATTTTTTATCTGCTTCTTTATTAAGACACCTTGTCAGCTCTTCCTAAATTATTGTTATTAGAATACACCAGGGGGAAGATGGTGACTGTGGAATTATATTTCTAACTGGAAACTTTTAGCATTTGGGGAAATAGCGAAACACTGTTCCAAAGGAAAACTTCACTGACCATATGCAGGTGATGTGGCCTGCAGGACAAATGCTGTCACACAGCTACAACCTAACCCTCCCCTTCAAACCAGATCAACGCTGGTACCCACCTGGTGCCAGAGGAGCCAAAATAACAAAGGAGAATAGGTTTCGATACATACGTCAGGATGATATAGAAAAGACTCTATTTACGAATAGAATAGACTCTTTCGGCAGAATGGTCATGCAGACGTCTGAACATTCTTGGCCACAGAATATCACCCAGATAGTAAACATAGTATAATTGGAACTGGAGCAGTTTAATCTTTAAATATCATCCCAACAAAGACCAGAATGGAAAGTAATATGGCCTTAAAATGACCCTAGGGAGTTTTTTTCTAAAATAAATGATGGCTTATATCTAAGTCTCTTTGACTCTTACACCTAGTTTATACGTGAAGAACCTTTCCTCAACCCCTTCAATCCTCTAAGATGGCCTCTGTTGTTTCAAGGCGAAGTCGACCTCTTGGCAAGACTATAATTCCTGGCAGCCAAGACATAACACAGACATGGCACTGTTGTCCGAAATCACTGTTCTACTTTACTGCCAGAACACAGGAATCTCCCAAACAAAACCAAGCTGAGGACACAGAAAAAGAGAATGAATGAATGCCTCCCCTTCAAATCCTAACAATGACCACATCGGACTGGACTTCAGAAAAGAGAATGGGCTGGGTGTGGTGGTTCATGTCTATAATCCCAGCACTTTGGGAGGCGTAGGCAGGAAGATTGCTTGAAGCCAGGAGTTCAAGACCAGCCTGGGCAACATAGTGAGACCTGTCTCTACACAAAAATAAATAAATAAGGAAAGGAAAAAAGGAAGGAAGGGAGAGAGGGAAGAAGGGAGGGAGATATGGAAGGAGAGAAGGAGAGAGGGAGGAAGAAGGGGGAATGATCACATCTTTATGACAGAGAGGAGTAGTTTGGAAAACAAGTCTAAACAAACTGAACCAGCTTGAACTCATTTATTCTCCCAAGAAATAACCTGAGTGCCCACTTTGTGCCAGACCTCCTCTAGCCACTGGGGATATAGCAACAAACAAGACAAATGCTGGCTTTATGAAGCTTCCTTTCTAGCCTGAGAGACAGGAAAACAAATGGACATCCAAGACCAAGGCACCAGCAAAAGAAAAAGAAAAGAAAAGAGAAACAAATGAACAAATAACCACAGTAATGGGGATAATGCCTAAATTGGGGTCTTCCTGCAGAGAGAGGAATGAAGGAGAGAGTAGTTACATAACTATTATGTACCCACGATTAAAAATAAAAATTGGCCAGGTGGGCACAGTGGCTCATGCCTGTAATCCTAGCACTCTGGGAGGCCGAGGCGGGAGGATCGCTTAAACTCACGAGTTAGAGATCAGCCTGAGAAAGAGCACCTGTAGTCCCAGCTACTAGAGAGGCTGAAGCAGGAGGATCGCTTGAGCCCAGGAATTTGAGGTTGCTGTGAGCTAGGCTGATCCCAGGGCACTCTAGCCTGGGTAACAGAGCGAGACTCTGTCTCCAAAAACATGATAATAAAATAAATTAAAAATTGGAAGAAAAAAAAGAAGTAGTATAAAAGAGAAGCAAGGGCCTTGTGGGCCTACATTAAAAAGCTGGGACTTTAAGTGAAAGTAGAAATCACTGGATAATTTTTAAAGTGGGTAATAGGATCTGAAATATTTTTTAAAGATGGATCTGCCTGCTACATGAACAATGATGAAAGGAGAAGCAGAGAGACTGATTAAGGGGACACTGCAAAAGTCTAGCCCAGAGCCAGTCAAAGTTTGAACTAGTTTATCAGAGGTTGCAATGATAATCGGAGTTAGACAAACCAGGTAAGAGCTACCAGATTCATTTAAAAAGAGGATATTGGCTCCATTTTCATAATGAATATGACCACTAGAAAACAAATATATCTCTAATTTAATTTAAAAACAAGACTTTATTAAGACTAAAACTATCCTGTGTACTTTTAATGTAGCTACAGGATTTAGATAAAAGGATAATAAGACTTTTGTGAATTTCATCTCAACAGGGACATTTGTTCAGCACACTAAAGCAAATCTAATTAAATATAAATTCAGGCCAGGGAATTCGACCATAAAAAATTATGACCTGAAGAACTAAGTTTTGGGTGGGTGCATCTTTAAAGACTTTTAAAATTTTGTTTTGTTTAAAGAATAGTAATTGACTTTTGATTTGGCCTGAATGGCACTGATATTTTTAATAATTAAGATGAGTATATTTAAGACACTTTGGCTTTCTCTTCAAATAAATACTTTAAAATTTATAGACAGCTTAACTTCTTTGATCTAAGCACTAAATAGTCATTAAGCAATTAGCATTAAAGCCTGGCTGGATGAGAAGTGAGCCAAGAAAAGATACATTTCACCTCAACAGTATAGATAATGGTTTAGCCAACAGAACGTTGAAACCATTCACAACTATTTCAGAGCTTCAGTGAATGAAGCTGCTACTATGTGGTTCAGGGACAGACTGACATCAATAAAATGTACTGAAGTGATAGAGAATGAATGAAGAGGCTTTACAACAACAACACCAGAGATATCACTTCTTTTTCTTGGTTTTTCCCGTTCCCCTCAGTCAACCATCTTAAAATGACAACTGAGAACCAGACTTGTTCAATTAAGCAAGTAATAACTCACACTGCTACCCTTTTTTCTAATATCAGTGGTGTAGATAAATCCATGTATCAGACCACTATTAAAAAAGCCTTGGTTGCACTTATGTTTAATGTGTGACCTAGCATTTAAAAGTAATACAGCTAGGCTAACGGTTGTCAAATATTTACATTAAATCTCAAAAAGTAAAGACTCAAACAATTCCTCCCAAAATATCATCCTTTAAAATAATAATTAAGGCTGCGTATGGTGGTTTATGCCTGTAATCTCAGCACTTTGGGAGGCTCAGGCAGGAGGATGGCTTGAGGCCAGGAGTTCAAGACCAGCCTGGGCAACATGGTGAGACTCTGTCTCTACAAAAAAAAAAAAAATTTAAATCAGCTGGGCATGGTAGCCCATGCCTATAGTTCTAGGCACTCAGGAGGCTCAGCCTAGGAATTCCAGATTACAGTGAGCTATGATCCGGCCACTGCACTCCAGCCTGTGCACTCCAGCCTAGGTGACAGAGTGAGAACCTGTCTCTAAAAAAACAAAAACACTAAAAAAATAAAAAAATAAATAAAATTATATATTCTGATTAAGTATAATTCTATTTCTAATATTTTTAAATGTGAAAAAAATCACATATATGGCAGATGGCTAAAGCTTCAGGTACCATACTTTTAAGAAAAATGTCTTCCTATGGCCAGGCACAGTGGTTTGCACCTGTCATCCCAGCTACTTGGGAGGCTGAGGCAGGAGGAATTGCTTGAGCCCAGGAGTTGGAGGCTGTAGTGCACTTAGATTCTGCCTGTGACTAGCCATTGCACTCCAGCCTGGGCAATACAGCAAGATCCTGTCTCTGAAAAAAAAAAAAGTTTCTTTCTCAAAAACTAAGGCTTTCTCCTCTGTCAAGTTGCTCAATATGATCAGAAAACTCATGCACATACATACAGTTTTATCAACTCTCTTAACAGCTTTCATTTCCACAAAACATGGCTTGTAATTTTTCTAATAAATTTTAAATTATTTTATGCATTCCTAAATAAGTAATACTGTTAATATTTTAACTTAAATATCCTAATGCTGACATATTATACATATGCATAGCATTTCTATTAGATGTTTTATACACTAATGATATGTAATTGCTTGCTATATTAAAAACTAACCCCAAAATATAGGATCTTTCTTTTTAAAAAAAATTAGTATAAAAATTACTATACTACAAAACTATTTTCTGATACATTTAAGGATCAGTTTTTTTAAGCAGGTCATCTAGTCACTTTCCCTACCTCGTTCCAACAGCATTAGTATGAATCATAACATCTTCATGAACTTTTGTCAAGGAAGCCCATGCAAAATGGTGATTAAGATATAGTTAGTTATAAACAAAAACTAAAATTTACAACTGCAAACCAAAAAGTAAACTATTAGTATGACTGGCTAAGCTTACTTCTAAATCCTAACTCTAAAGCAGTTTTCTCCAAACAACAGGTGAACAGAGATTTCAATGAACATCAAAAAACACTACAGAAGAAGATAAAAATGTGTTAACTTTCTTCCCTGGTGAGTTCAACACAGTGATCTGGAGGGGCTACTCAAGAATGGAATGTCATTTAGAATAGAATGCTTCAAAACAGCAATGGCAGAGCATTAACTAATGTACTTGAAAACAAACAATCCAGTCCTCCCAGTCCACTTTCTTATTTTAGTCTTAGCAATGAAGTCACATAACTTGCACAGTGATATCAAGTCCTGCTGTTCTGTCCTCATGTCAGTGAGCAGAGGCATTTCTCCTTTATTATATCTTCAAAAGGTGAAATCTAAGACTCTCTAGGGGTGTCTCATGTATCTGTTTGGGTCTCGTGCCCGTTGTTATTTATGAATTAACTACCAAGTAACTATGGAACAATAATGCTTAAAAAGAGGGCGAAAATTAGGTTTTAGGGTAACAATAATTGCCTCAACTAAAGGACCCTCCCGGATAATTATCATTCATTGAGCACTTGCATAACTTGAAGTTGAGACTAAATTTTTTAGGACATCACATGAGTGCCATGAGTTATTCCAACGCCAAGTACAAGCATCGCTTAAAAAGCTCCCTATCTTAATGTCAATGCGTAGAGGGAGCGAAGACCGCGAGCGCAAAAAAATCCAGAAACCTGACCTTGCCCACAAGTCAAATAGTTCCGCACCCCTCCCCCTAGCTTTCCCGGGAGCCAGTTCACGCAATCCCAATTGGTCAGTCTGCCTATTCCAGCACCTGCCTGGCAGTGACAAGGGGATCTCCAGGGAAGACAAGAGGGTCTGAAAGCAGGCAGCCTGGGAGACTGTGAGGCCCAGGAGGAAAGGAGTCGAAGAAGAAAGGGAGGAGAGGATCTTCGGACGGATGCGGTCGAGCGGTTAGGAGCTAATGGGGACACAGCTTGGGAGCCGACGGGGGAAAAGGGAAGAAAGGTCTTAGGAGGGCCCAGGTGAGGTGACGGGATGAGGGCCGCCGGCAGGCAGCTGAAAGGGCAGAGCGAAGCGGCTGGGAGGCCTGGAGAGACGCGGAGAGAGGGGCTGCGGAGAGAAGGGCTATGAGGGTCGAGAAGGACCCAGATTGCAGGGGCAGGGGCTGCCGGGGCTGCAGGGGTTGCCGGGGACTCAGGGACAGGGAAGACCCGGGCTGCAGCGGCCAGGCCGGGCGTGCAGACTCACGTTCTCCCACCAGCAGGATCCGCACGTCTTTCTTCATGTCGGCGGCTCGCAGGGGCCGGCCTCGGCCCGCACGCATGGACTGGACTCCTCTCGCCGGTGCGCCCACTCCACGGCGGCGCTCTCCTCGCGCTGCCGGCGCCACCTGCCAGCCTCTTCGGCCGCCGGAGCCAGCCGCGCCGCCTACTCAGCTGCTTCCCCGCACCGGAGCCGGGACAGCGCCAGCTCCGCCTCCTCCGGCCCAGCGGGCGGTGGCGGGGACGACGGCGCGCGGCGAGGGACACGCGCTTCCGGAACGCGAACGCTCTCCGGACCTGAACAGCGCTCCTGCAGTCAGGCTCGCCGCCGCACCGAGCCTGAGAGCCTCGTCCACCTTCCCCAGGGCACAGCGGCTGAGGGTACGCTTTGGGCCCATAATTCGAGTGACACATTCCCTAGTCGAAACCCATTTATTTTACGGACAGGGGCAGGAGAAGTTTCTTGTCCAAGATCGCATAGCTAGAGGTTGACAGTGACTCAGAGCAAGGATCTAAGAATGGGCTCACCAGACTATAAATTCCGGGACGGCAGCCACCTGCCTACCTGGTTTTCGGCTGTATCACCACCGTGTTGGACATTGCCCTCAGAAAATGCTTGATCGGGTAGGATGACTGGCTGCCAGGGTCGAGCCCTTTTCCACTACCCAAAGCTCATCATCGCCTTAGTTGCATTTTGCCCGTGGTGCTTATAAAATAGAATTATCAAGTAATGTTAGTTGTTATACTGTGTGAACAGACTCATTTCCTTGTAACCAAACTAAGTGACTTTCTTCTGTCTACGTGGCTTATTTTATGGCAGGGTCTTCTGATGCTTTTCTTTACTCAGGCTTACCCAGCCCAATGCTACACACACAGGAGGCCCTAGATAATAAACTCTGATTTTCCTAACATTGCCTTAATGTTCTACTGACCCTCTCCATCTGGAGGAATTTGTTGCTACATCCCTAATGCTTGGCGCGCAGTGGGCAACAGATAAGTAAATAAATAAATTATATAGATACACATACATTTTTTGAAGTAATGAGGAAGCACTATCTTGCATAATGTACCTTTTTTCTATCTTAAATATTACATAATGAATTTTTAAAGGGAATAAAATGTGCATAACACCAATCTCCTTCTCTCCTAGGAGAAGCCATGTGGTCTCCCACAGCAGTTGAGAGCTGCTGGCAAATTTCCAGGGTTTGAATCCAGATTCCATCATGCCTAATAGCTACGTGATCCTGAGTAAGTTCTTTTACTTCTCTCAGTCTGTTCCTCCTTCTGTAGCATGGCGATAATGATAATAATACCTACCCCTTAAGGTGGTTCTGAGGAATAAATAAGATAATACACATCGAGCATTTGGTACAGTGCCAGGCTCAGAAGTGTGTGCTCTACTGATCTCAGCTATCATTATTATCATAAAAGTTCACTGAAAAGTTGTACTGCACAGGTTTTGAGGCAAATATGTTGTGTATACTACAATATTTCACCATCTTAGTTATATGATGTCCCAAAGGAGCACAGGAGAGTAAGCCCTTTCAAAAACCATTCTGGCTAGGCACAGTGGCCCATACCTGTAATCCCAGCGCTTTGGGAGGCTGAGGTGGGAAGATTGCTTGAGGCCAGGAGTTTGAGACCAGCCTGGGAAACATAGCAATACCCTCATCTCTATAAGAAAATTTTTTTTAAAATTAGCCTAGTGTGGTAGTGCACACCTGTAGTCCCAGCTACTCGGAAAGCTGAGGCAGGAGGATCACTTGAGCCCAGGAGTTCAAGGTTACAGTGAGCTATGATTGGGCCACTGCACTCCAGCCTGGGCAACAGAGTGAGACCCTGTCTCTAAAAAATGTAATTAATTAATTAAAAAAAACCCCAAACCACTCTGTCCCTGTCCATGACAGGATAGGATAAGGACAGAGATGAGAAAGACACACTCCTTGTTCACTGGGAGATAATAAAGTCATATTCCAAGGTGGATGCAAGATACAGATAAGGTGCTCTATTCTCCCTCCTCTCACCCATACCTCAATGAGTAGAAATGTGAAATTCAGGAGGCTTGACTACCTAATCTTTCAGGGAAAAGTATTCCTCAGAATTTTAGTGTTACAAAATGTTTGGGTTAGAAGAACTCTTATAGAGCACCTTTTCCAATCCCTTTACTCTGTAGGTAAGAAAAGCAAGGTCCAGGCCAGTCACGGTGGCACACGCCGGTCATCCTAGCACTCTGGGAGGCTGACACAGAAGGATTGCTTGAGGCCAGGAGTTTGAGAACAACCTGAGCAAGAGCGAGACCCCATCTCTACAAAAAACAGAAAAAATTAACAGGGCATAGTGGCATGCACCTGTAGTCCCAGCTACTCGGGAGGCTGAGGCAGGAAAATGGATTGAGCCCAGGAGTTTGAGGCCGCAGTGAGCTATGATCCCACCACTGTCCTCTAGCCCAGGTGACAGAGCAAGACCCTGTCTCAAAAAATATATAAATAAATAAGTAAAATAAATTATGAGGGAAGTGACTTCTGTACACCTCTCTGAGCCTGAGGATAGAGCTTCATGATGACACACACTGCAGCAAAACATAAGCCAGAGAGTAGAGTTGTTGGCAGTAAATTTACTGTTGGGATTTTATAGATCGATTATAATATATTAAATAGATTGGCTAAGGCCAAGAAGATAGATTGGTATCTAGAAGGCATGAATGGAATTTTCCTGTACAGTGCTAGGAAGAAGCTCTACCCTCACTATACAGGTTTCATGCCTCCTCAACTGTGCAGGGGGCACTGGGAAGTCAGAGCAAAATACTTTCGGCAGGAGATAAGAGGATCCATCCTTTATGCATATCAAAAGCGAAACTTGCGGCACAGCCTCTCTGAGTCTCTGGACAGCAGAACATCCAAGGCCAGTGGGCAGGCCTGCTGGGTAGAGGATACAGTGTGTGTAAAATGACTGACATTGGGTGGAACAAGGGCCCATCTCTGGTGACTTAGACACAGTCCTGGGCAGGAGGCCAAATAAGACTTGGTTTGGCATCAGTCCCACTCTTCAGACCCATCTATCTTTGGTCTCTCAAGTTAAACCCAAAGCAGCATCCACTATCTGCCTTTTCTTCACTTTTGTCTCCCATTCCTTCCAGGACGCCTTCCTCCTTTTCCTACCAAGGGCAACTCTGGTGGAGTGGAAAGGTCCAGTGCCTTAATACCACCAGGTAAATACTGAATTTTATCTTGCCTTTTAATGCACTTGTTCTTGGTTCATTGTTTAAACATCCACGTCCCCTACATAGTCACAAGTGTCGGTCTTTAGAGGACATGGATTCTGTTTGCTTGATTTGGCTTGAAGGTACATCACTCAGCACAATTACTTATTAAAAGGCATTTGAGGCCGGGAGCGGTGGCTCACGCCTGTAATCCTAGCACTGTGGGAGGCCGAGGCTGGCGGATCTTTCTGAGCTCAGGAGTTCGAGACCAGCCTGAGCAAGAGCGAGACCCCCGTCTCTACCAAAAAATTAGAAAGAAATTAATTGGACAGCTAAAAATATATATATAGAAAAAATTAGCTGGGCATGGTGGCGCATGCCTGTAGTCCCAGCTACTCGGGAGGCTGAGACAGTAGGATTGCTTGAGCCCAGGAGTTTGAGGTTGCTGTGAGCTAGGCTGACGCCACGGCACTCGCCCCAGACAAGAGAGTGAGACTCTGTCCCAAAAAAAAAAAAAAGGCATTTGATTGTAACTAACTGTGTTGAAAGAACATTTCCAGACAAGAGCCTCATCTGTTAACGAGGTTGCATCGACTTTTCCTTTTCATTTCCTCAAGTTCCTTTCAGATACATTGGAAAATAAATACCCTCAATTAAGAAATAATTGGTATCGAGAAGCCTGCCTGACCATCCTCTCCCCAAATCGCATGAATTCCCTGTGGAGTGGTTAAGAGCATAGGCTCTGGAGTTTACATTTTATCTCTAATACTTTGCTAGCTGTGCAACATTGGGCTAGTGACATAACTTCTCTGAAAAATGGAAACCTCATCTGCAAAATGGAGCTATCACATAGGGCTCTTTTGAGAATAAAATGAAATAACACAGGTAAAGCATTCATCACATTCCTTACCACACAGTATATGTTCATGTATCATCCTTAACAGCTGCATTTTAAACTTGCAAATTCATTTGCTGATTCGCATTATCTTTCCAAGGCAAATTGATTAGCCTGTCCACTACATTGTAAACTCTGAAAGGCAAAAATGCATTTATTTTCAATCACTTTAGAGACATTAAAAATTTTGCTGACTTATGTATATAACAACCAGTGATTCTCAAAATTTCTTAGGTCACAGACTATTTTTGGAAAATAAAAAAAATCTGTAGAATAGTAAATTTATAGTTTCTGTTTACCTCTGCAAAGAAATCACCAGAATTAAATATATTCCAAGAAAATAATTCAAAAGAATTTTATATATAGATAGCTATGATGTATACAGTACAGTCAGCCCTCCCTATCCACAGGTTCTGCATCCTTGCATTCAACTAGCCAGTGATGGAAAATACAGTTTTCTCAGAATTCGGAACCCGTGGTTACAGAGGGCCTACTCTTCATATCTGGGGGTTCAGCAACTGCAGGATTTGAGCATTTTGGTATCCATGTGGGTCCTGGAATTAATCCCCTGTGGATACCAAGGGATGGCTGTGTGTGTGTGTGTGTGTGTGTGCGTGTGTATCTGTGTATGAGTGTATACTGTATTTTTACTGTACCTTTTCTACGTTAGATATGTTTACATACACAAATACTTTGTTACAATTGCATATGGTATTCAGTACAGTGACATGCTGTCCAGGTTTGTAGCCTAGGAGCAAGGGGGGACAGTCTTGTGAGACTGAGCCCTTAACCTGTGGCATCTCCAGGTAGATAGTGTCAAAACTGAATTGAATTAAAGAGCACCCAGCTGGTGTCTGCTGCAGAATTGCTTACTTGGTGTTTGGTGGAAAACCCACACACATCTGGTGTCAAAAGTGTTGTGACTATGTAAGAGAATAGGAAAAAAACATCTTGGTTTTTTTCCCCGATATCTCAGATATATTTTGTTTATACCAACACTATACAATAGTAAAAAAAATAGAAAAATGTACAGTTGTAGGGTAATAGCTAAATTATGACAGAATGATTAGAATTTTTATAGTCATTAAAATTAGTGACTATTAATGATATGGAAAAGTATTTATAAAATGAGTGAAAAAATAGTCATATATGCAATTATGACTATGTAAAAACTATGTGATATATTCATTTATGCAACTTTAACCCTCTATACTTTTTAAATTTTGAACTTTTATAAGCATGCACACGTGTCACTTGGGTAATTAAAAACTAATGGATGGGCCAGATGCAGTGACTCACACTTATCATCCTAGCATTTTGGGAGGCCAAGGTCGGAGGATCGCTTGAGACCAGGAGTTTAAGACCAGCCTGGGCAATAGTAAAACCTTGTTTCTACAAAAAAATTTAAAAATGAACTGGGCGTGGTGGCATTCTTCTGTAGTCCCAGCTATTCAGAAGGCTGAGGCAGGAGGATCGCAAGAGGATTGCTTGAGCCCAGGAGTTTGAGATTACAATAAGCTATGATCATGCCACTGTACTCTATCCTGGGCAATAGAGCAAGACTCTGTCTCCAAAAAAAAAAAACCTAATGATTGTATATAAGTATATAAATATTAGATGATGATAGCAGTACAAAGAAAAAATGTGTTAAATATTATGAATTAATTTTTAGTACAACCATCTTTTGTAAATTTTCAAAGTTAATTTAATAATTATATCCTTTAAACAAGACAGATAGAAATATTTACAATGTTAGCAATGCTTTAAGTGACATATTAATGTAGGATATCATGGTTATTAAGTCATTCAACAAATATTTACCAAGTTCTACCATGTGCAAGGCGTTGTGCTAGGTTCTAGGGACATGGTAATGAACAACACAGATTTATTAAGAGAGGCAAGTTGTGAACAAGAAAGTTCATCTTTAGGCATCCCTATTTCTTCTCACCAGAATCCTCCAAATGATTCCCTATCTACCCAAAATGTCTCTTTTCAAAAACCATTTATAAGAGGTGTACCTCATAATCTACATTTCTACCTTCTCAGTCCTCACCCCATCTACAGCCCAAACCAGCCTGGCCCATGGACTGTGTCCCATTCCTTCTAGCAATCTGCTCCCCCTGCTTGGTTGTATTACTAGATGGCCTCCCAGGCAACACAATGCTTTAATGCAGCAAACATGCAAATATCCCCAGAAAGGTCCTAGGAAGTGAGCAGCCTTCTTGTCCCTGCTTCTACTATTATGGGTCAGCTTTGATCTGATCTAAACTTGCTGTGCACACATTCTCATGTTAGAGTGTCAGTGAAAGATGCCAGTCCCCATAGAAACCAGTTCTGTATATACACTCTGGGAAAATATAGTTTTCAACTGTGACTTCTTTCTGGACAAGGAGAGGACACTATAGGCAAAGCAAACTGGAGATGCAAAAGTACATGGTGTGGGGCCAGGCGCGGTGGCTCACGCCTGTAATCCTAGTACTCTGGGAGGCCGAGGCGTGCGGATTGTTTGAGCTCAGGAGTTCAAGACCAGCCTGAGCAAGAGTGAGACCCCGTCTCTACTAAAAAGATAGAAAGAAATTATCTGAACAACTAAAAACATACAGAAAAAATTAGCCGGGCATGGTGGCACATGCCTGTAGTCCCAGCTACTCGGGAGGCTGAGGCAGGATTGCTTGCACCCAGGAGTCTGAGGTTGCTGTGAGCTAGGCTGACGCCACAGCACTCACTCTAGCCAGGGCAACAGAGTGAGACTCTGTCTCAAAAAAAAAAAAAAAAAAAAGTACATGGTGTGCCAGGCGCAGCAGCTTGCACTTGTAATCCAGCTACTCAGGAGGCTGAGGTGGGAAAATCACTTGAGTCCAGGAGATTGAGGCTGCAGTGAGCTGTGATTGTGCTACTGCACTCTAGCCTGGGCAGCAAAGCAAGACCCCATCTCTTCAAAAAAATTTTTTTTGAAGTATACAGTGTGAGGCAAAGCAAGGTAGCTAAGGTCAAGGGTATAGGTGGGAGAATGACAGGAAATGAGACTGGGGGTAGAAAGAGTAGAGAGGTGGGGAAGCTGAACATGAAAACTGGTGAGTCTTAACCAGAGAAGTAACATAATCTGATTTGTGCTTTGGAAAGTTCATATTAGCAGGAATAGAATAGATAGGGAAGGGGTTCTGACTAGAGCTAGGGGCTCTGTGATATTGTGAAATGTATACAAGGGAACTTCAAAAAGTTCATGGAAAATGCATATTATAAAAAAAACATGCACAGATTTCAAAAAATGTTTGCACCAAAATAACTCATATTAACTTGTTATAACATGTCTGAACAGGTTCTAGTTTGAGGCACTAAGAAGGATAAGACATCAGTTTGAAAAGATCCCCCATTACAGCAACATGAATTCTGCTAAAATTGAAGTAAGAACAAATATCAAATTTATGGTGAAGCTTGGGTGGAAGAATGGTGAAATTGCTGATGCTTTACAAAAAGTTTATAGGGACAATGCCCCAAAGAAACCAGCAGTTTACAAATGAATACTCATTTTAAGAAGGGACAAGACGATGTT
Source organism: Indri indri (assembly GCA_004363605.1). Lineage (NCBI taxonomy): Eukaryota > Metazoa > Chordata > Mammalia > Primates > Indriidae > Indri > Indri indri. The sequence goes on along the minus strand of RJWJ010001350.1, from coordinate 85,891 downwards.
TTTTGTTTGTTTGTTTGTTTGTTTGTTTGTTTTGAGACAGGGTCTTGCTCTGTCACCCAGGCTAGAGTGCAGTGACGTCACCACAGCTCCCTGCAAACGCCTGGGCTCAAGGGGATCTTCCCACCTCAGCCTCCTGAGTAGCTGCGTCTACAGGCACCTGCCCCTATGCCCAGCTAAGATGATGTTAAAGATGAAGCCTGCAGTGGCAAACCACTCACATCAATTTCCAAGGAAACAATACATCTTGTTCATGCCCTAATTGAAGAGGACCAATGATTAACAGCAGAAACAATAGCCAGCACCATAGACATCTCAACTGGCTCAGGTTACGCAATTCTGATTAAGAAATTAAAGCTGAGCAAACTTTCCGAAAGAGGAGCCAAAAGTGATAACCACCTTCCCTGCTTTCAGGACTCTTGTGCTTTGGCTCTAGTTTGGGGAAATCGTGTGGCCAGCAGACACACTGTTGGGGGCCCCGTTATTGAAACTGAGAGGACAATATTTAACCAAAGAACCTAAAGAGGCTAAAACCCTGGACTCCAAATTCTGAATCTTGGCACAAAAGGCAAACATCAAGGTAATTCTGGGTGAGAAGATAAAAGCTCTATAATGCCGAAAAGTGAGGGCAGAGAGCCTCTTAAGGGTCACCTGGCACAAAGAGAGAAGCCCTGTCTCTGCTTAGACAACCCAAGGCCACTGTACTAACTGGGGATGACCACCAACAATCAGATAAAAAGAGTACCTCATGACTTTAGGGCTAGCTGTGTCCCATCGAAGTGGAAGGCCGGGTCCTGGTCTCAGCGTGGCACCTTATCAGACGGTAATAAGAAGGTTAGAGACTTGAGGGTGGGAAAATTTGTTCTGGTCCCAGCGGCCATGACCAGCTGGTTGGCCCTGGACAAACCACCGAACCTGTCCTGGCCTCTGCTTCCTTCATAAGATGTCCATCCTACAGCATGGTCTTGAGGCCCAGACAGCAGATCAGTAGATCATGTGGTAGAATTCTACTTGCCCCTGTTTTGAAGGCTATGTATAGAAATTAGGTGTGACTCGAGAGGTTAGAGGCCAAGGGGCAGGATATTAAAATGTAGTTTTCATCGCTGCTATGGTTATAGTCACCCTTGCATTCTTCAGGTTTCCTTACTTGCTACTTTAATTCTTTCAGCAACCCTGTGAGGAAGGTTAGGAAGGGCAAAGAATAATTATCTCCATTTTACATAGGAAAGAGAGGCAAAGAGAGGTGAGATGTACTGTCAAAAGTTGCCTGGCTGGTTTGTGTGACAGGGCTTTCTGCTCAATCCAGTCCAGCAGAACTGAATTTCCACATCTCCAGAACAGGCGCTAATCCAGACTGGGGTCCTTCTACAGATGAATTGTAGGGAAAAAAAAGGGAGAGATGTGTAGAGTAGGAGACTTAAGGGACATGTCAATCGATAATGGGTATGAGGATTCTTTCTGGAGCGATGAAAATATCCTAGATTAGGGTGATGGTTTCACAACTCTGTAAATATACTAAAAAACATATATTTGTATACTTTTTAAATAGGTGAATTTCATACTATATAAATTATATCTCCACAAATGTTTAAAAAAGGGCATACCAATTTTTTAAAAAATGGGCAAGACTAATCTATTACGGCTATGGATGCGTATTTGGGTGAAAAAAACTCTAAAGAAATACAAGGAGGTGATTAGTTTGGAAGTCAGGATTCCTTCCAGGTAGAGGGTGGGTTTCTTGATTGGAATGGGACACAGGAAGGAGCTTCTGAAATGGGGAGCAGGTTTTATTTCCTGACCTAAATAGAGTTACAAGGGTGTTTACCTTATAAAACTCATTGAGCCCTACATGTGTCTTGTATAGTTTTCTGTATCTGTGTTGTTATATAATAAAATGGTTTTAAAAAATAGAGGAAACCGGCCGGGCGCGGTGGCTCACGCCTGTAATCCTAGCACTCTGGGAGGCCGAGGCGGGCGGATCGTCCTGAGCTCAGGAGTTCGAGACCAGCCTGAGCAAGAGCGAGACCCCGTCTCTACCAAAAATAGAAAGAAATTAATTGGACAGCTAAAAATATATATAGAAAAAAATTAGCCGGGCATGGTGGCGCATGCCTGTA
>RJWJ010001350.1:0-83677 GCA_004363605.1 Indri indri | reverse complement strand
TAGAAGAAACCAAGTATACATAACACCCTGTGCCAGAAATACTCTAAGGTGGCTCCCAGGAACCCCACCCCTGGCACTCATGCCCTTGTGTAATCCCCTCCCCTTGGGTGTGGGCGGGACCCATGACTTGCTTCTAACCAATAGAATGAGGCAAAGGCAATGGGATGTAAGCAATTATGTGTTTATGTGATTATGTCACATAAGATTTTGTGTCCATCTTGCTAGGAGATGCTCTTTCCCTTGTTGGTTTTGGGGAAGCAGACAGCTGTGTTGCAAAGGCCCATGGGGTAAGGAACTGAGGATGGTCTCCAGCTGACAGGCAGCAAGATACTGAGGCCCTCATTCCAACAACCCGCAAAGAACTGAATGCTGCCAACAACCACATGAGTTTGGAAGCAGATCCTTCCCCAGTTGAGCCTCCAATGACACTGAGGGCCCCAGCTGAAATGTTGGTTGCAGCTTGCGAAACTCTAAAGCAGAAGCCTTAGCTAAGCTGTGCCCTGACATCTGACCCAAAGAAACTGTGAGATGATAAATGGGGATTTGTTTTGTTTTTTGGGGGTTTTTTTTTTGAAGATAGAATCTCACTCTGTCGCCAGGGCTAGAGTGCAGTGGCGTCATCACAGCTCACTGCAACCTGGGCTCAACCGATCCTCCTGCCCCAGCCTCCCAAGTAGCTGGGACTACACGTGCACACCACCACGCCTGGCTAATTTTTCTAGTTTTTGTAGAGACGGGGTCTCGCTCTTGCTCAGGCTGGTCTCTAATTCCTGACCTCAAGCAATCCTCCCACCTCAGCCTCCCAGAGTGCTAGGATTACAGGCGTGAGCCATTGCACCTGGACATAAATGTGTAGTTTTTTTAAACCACTACATTTGTGGTAATATTATTACACAGAAATTAGTAAGTAACACATGACCCTTATGTTTGGGGGTCCCTAAGACCACCCTCAGGTTCAATGACTCATTAGAAGGACTCAGAGAACTCAGCCAAACTGTTATACTCACAGTTATAATTTATTATAGTAAAAAGCTACAGATTAAAATCAGCAATGGAAAAAGGCACAAAGGGCAGGGTCTAGGACAAATTCCAATTATCCTCTCCCAGTTAAGTCATGAGGACAATGCTTAATTCTCCCAGCAATGATATGTGGCAACATGCACGGAATATCACCAACCAGGAAGGCTCACCCAGGCCTTGATGTCCAGGGCTTTTATTGGGGTCAGTCATGCAGGCACACCTCACTGCCCACATGGCTGGCTTGGACTCCAGCCCCTGCTGAGGACAAGCTAATACTGCATGGCCCAAGGACCCCAGGTAAACAAGGACACTCTAATCACGAGAATATTCCAAATGCTTACAGATTATCCCCCAGGAGCCAGTCAGGGGCCAGTCCTTTCTTTGGAATGTGCAGGGTTCAAACACCCTAAGTGTAACTGCAGAGTTAATCCTGTACTGCACAAAAGAATTAACTTCTTTTGTTTCTTTTTTTTGAGACAGGGACTTGCTCTGTTGCCCAGTCTGAAGTATGGTGGCATGATCATAGCTCACTGCAGCCTCAAACTCCTGGGCTCAAGCAATCCTACTGTCTCAGTCTGCCCAGTAGCTAGGACTACAGGTACACGCCACCACGCCATGCTAATTTTTAAAATTTTTTTGTAGAGACAGCATCTCAGTATGTTGCCCAGGCTGTTCTCAAACTCCTAGCCTCAAGCAATCCTCCTGCTTTGGCCTCCCAAAGTGCTGGGATTATATGAGCCACTATGCCTGGCCAAGAGGATTAACTTCAGAAGTGGTTTTCTTAAGCCAAGTCACCACTCTGCTTGAAGACAAGGAAAGGCATCAGGAAGTCACTATGTTTTAACCCCTGAGGAACCCTTACACCCTTACTTGCTTTATGATCAGGGAATTTCCAGGTTGTAAGCCATACAGCCAGAAGGCAGGGTGCAGAGGAGCGGAGGCAGAGACCGTGCACTCATACAGAAGTTTCTCCTGATTGGCTACTGAATAGAAGGCAAGCTTCCCCTCCTCAAGGTCCAGCCAGATGCCCACCACCCCAGGTCTGTCTGAGCCGAGGACAGTTTCCTTGACCATGTGCCATGCAGAGAGCTGGCTAGTCCCCTTCCACTCTACACAGCAAGAGTCTATAGTCCTTCCCAGGATCCGGTCACGGCTCATCCCCCAGGAAGCCACTCCAATTGCCCAGTGGCTGCAATGCCTGGTGTCCACTTCCCAGTACTGCTGCCCAGAAGAGAAGGCCTGGGAACATAAGACCTGGCTGGTTGAAAACCTCTCACGGCTCCAGGGATAGGATTGTGGGCAGTGGGCCACAGTCACTGTCTGGCAATCCTTGGATACCTCCAGGCTACATGAGACGGTCTGCAGGTCAAAGGTTGGATCGATGGCCCCTGGGTTGTGGGGGAAAGAAGAATATAGCCCGTTAGCTTTTGATTGTCCATGCTAAGAGGTCCTCGAATAGCAAAAAGCAGCTTTGTATCTTTTGGTGTGATAATGTTTTATTCATATTGGCATTAAAATCGGTATACCAACTTGCAATTTTCTGTACATACCCCTGAGGCTGCTGTATCAGCAACATCCTTTTCCCACCTTAATTTTTACCTATCTATTAGCCATCTTTCAGGAAGCCCTCTCTAAATCCCACCCAGGAAGTCATCTCTTGCTTTTCTCAATCCTAGAGCTTTATGTGTTCTCTCATGATACTTACCATCTTCTACCTATAGCATGGTGATTTATGACCGTGGCTGTTTATATCTCTCCAGTTAAACTGAAGCTTCCTGATAAATGACCATAGTTTTTTCATTTTGTGTATTTCATACTGTTTCCTACAGAGTGAATAAATAATTGCTAACACTTATACAGCATAACTACGCCAGGTGCTTTATATACATTCACTCATTTAACCCTCACGGCAATCCCACAAGAGAAGTACTATTACTATCTCCATTTTACTGATGGGGGAACCGAGGCTCAAGGAGGTTAAGGGGCTTGTCCAAGATCACACAGCCAGTGAGCAGAGCTGTTGGGAGCCAAACCCAAGCAGTCTAGCTCCGAGATCCATGCTCTTAAGGACTGCCCCAGACTGGGACAGCGGTAGTATCTCAGTAGGTTGGGGAACAGGCAGTTGGCTGTAATTGGTGGCCCCAGCAACAGATGCCCAAAGGTTGCCTGGGCTCTAAGTGCTCATGGGTCTGGCTGAGCCTGGAATTTGGGAGTCTCAGCCTGTTTTGCCTTTGTAATCAGCTCCCCCTGTGAAAGAAGCTGGTCTGGGGAAGAAATCCAGGGACAGTGAGCCAAGGAAAGGCCCTCGCAGCAGGAGGATGGACACAGCCTGTTCTCAGCAGCTCCTCTCTGCAGCAGGCCAAACCCAAGTCGTAAGTGGACCACGTATTAATACTTACATGGAGCAAACCGAGAGGCTTTCTTGGGTGCAGGGAGGCTCTGATTAGGCAGTGGGCATGAGGAGGAAGACGGAACTTCTGGGAATTCCACTAAGGAATCACAGAAATTGGAAAGAGAAAGTCCCATCAGAAAAAGGCAAACTGAAGGTATCCAAACGTCATGACCAAGGCATATGGCTTGTCTTCCTCATTATTAGCACATTTTTGAGCATTAGGACTTGATGGGGCAGTACATGCAGCCCAGGGACGTCCAACCCCATGTTCTCACTGTGGACTTTTTTACTGTCTGTTCCCACTAAGCTCTAAGCTCCTTGCTGGCAGCGATCTAGTTTACCTATGTGCTCTAAGCACCAAGCCCCACACCAGCCCATATACAGAAAGTATTTGATGAATATTTGTCAAATAATTTAGCTAATACAGTTCCAGGGGATCAAAGTAACCTGACACCCAGAATATCAATGACCCCCAAGTCAATGCTTTAAACAGCGGTGATACAGACGGGGTGGCATGAGTTGGAGTGAGACTTATCTCAATTGTTGATGCTTCCTAATTCCCTCTGTGCTGAAGTTTAATGATTAACTGAAAGCAGCCATGTGCCAGAGTGCCATGACCATACCAGGTAGGAGAAGGTAAGTGAGGGAAGTCCTGGAGGGTGGACTTTGAAGGTGAAATCTTCCCCCATTTGTGTCTTGAAGTGACAGCAGCATAAAGTGAATCTAAGACTCGGACGGAGAAGAGAAAAAAGACCCTGTCTAGAGTGGCTGTGATAACTTAGGCCATGAGAGCAGGAGAGCTGCCCATTGGGAGGCTATTCTCAAAATTTAGGTGGTAATGAAGCAACTCAAGTGTCCATCGAGGGATCAATGGATAAACAAAATGTGCTACATACATGCAATAGGGTATTATTCCACCTTAAAAAGGAAGGAATTCTGATACATGGTATAACATGGGTGAACCTGGAGGACATTATGCTTAGTGAAATAAGCCACTCAGAAAAAGACAAATATTGTATGATTCCACTCATATGAGGTACCTAAGTAGTCAAACTCATAGAAATAGAAAGTGGGATAGCGGTTTAGTGGCTGTGGTGGCGGTGGGGGTAGAATTCAGAGTTGTTTAATGGGTATAAAGTTTCAATTCTACAAGATGAAAATGTTCTGGAAATTGGTTATGCAATAATATAAATATACTTAGTACTGAGCTGCACACTTAAAATGGATAAGATGGCAAATTTTACGTTATGGGTATTTTTACCACAATTTAAAAAAAAGACAAAATTCTTCCTCGATGCTATTAGCAAAAAAAGACAAAAGGAAAAAAAGACAAAATGCAGATGGTTACGACTGTACTTCTGTTTAGCTGATAGGATTGATACTTATTGTTAATCATAGTTTAAAAAAAAAGTTTGCAAGACCTATTGCAATTATTTACTTTTTTGTAAAAGTAGCGCTCACTAACATTTTTTCTCTGCTGATAGGGGAAATAATCTACGCTTGACTATTTATTATTTTAAAGATACTTAGAAAAAATCTATACATGATATACATTCATAAATGCTGAGTAATTATTAAATAAAACACTGGTAACTATTAAGGAGATGAAGTTTCATGATAAGTTAATCTCTCTGGGTATAAACTAGCTTGCTTACCCATAGGTTTTGTAAAATGTATGATAGGCTTATAAAAGAAAAAAAGTGATGTTTTCATTAAACAATTGATTTTACGGAAATATTTGTTACATAAACATTAATTACTGAGAAGTGTCTTTAGAGTCTAAACAATCTCGCTTCTCTACTACAAGAAGAGACGATTAAGCCATAAGCATTTTCCTTTTTAAAAAGTAGCCAGTGTCCAGGTGCAGTGGCTCAGGCCTGTAATCCTAGCACTTTGGGAGGCCAAGGCAGGAGGATTGCTTGAGGCCAGGAGTTCAAAACCAACATGGGCAGCATAGTGAGACCCCATCTCTACAAAAAATTAAAAATCAGCAGTGCGCAGTGGCAAATGCCTGTAGTCCCAGCTACTCTGAAAGCTGAGGCAGGAGGATCGCTTGAGCCCAGAAGTTTGAGGTTGCAGTGAGCTATGATTATGTCACTGTACTCCAGCCTGGGCAACACAGTGAGACCCTGTCTCTTAAAAAAAAAGTACCCAGGATCCCTTGGGCATTGAAAATGATTTAATAATTTCAGGAACAGATGTTTTATAGCACTATTCTGTTTAAGTAAAATTGTTCTACATAAAATTACTTCTCAATAATTAAATATACAGGTAATCACCCATTCTGGGGGAAGCTGCACCAAAGTGGTTCTCAAAACTTTAGTGGGTATCAAAATCTTCTGTGGTGGCTCACGCCTGTAATCCTAGCACTCTGGGAGGCCGAGGTGGGAGGATCCTTTAAGCTCAGGAGTTTGAGACCAGCCTGAGCAAGAGCGAGACCCTGTCTCTACTAAAAATAGAAAGAAATTAGCCAGACAACTAAAAATAGAAAAAATTAGCTGGGCATGGTGGTGCACGCCTGTAGTCCCAGCTACTCAGGAGACTGAGGCAGGAGGATTGCTTGAGCCCAGGAGTTTGAGGTTGCTGTGAGGTAGGCTGACACCACAGCACTCTAGTCTGGGAGACAGAGTGAGATTCTGTCTCAAAAAAAAAGGTAAGGTGCTAGATTACTGTCATTTCTTATGATTGAGTAATATTCCGCTGTATACATATACCAAATTTTAATAATCCACTCATGAATTGACGGGCACTTGGGTTGTTTCCACATCTTTGCAATAGTGAACTGTGCTGCCATAAACATTCGGGTGCAGATGTCTCTATTATAGCATATCTTTTGCTCTTTTGGGTAGATGCCTAATAGCGCTATTGCTGGATCGAATGGTATTTCTATTTTTAGCTCTTTGAGGTATCTCCAAATTCTTTTCCACAGCAACAGTGATCTAGCACCTCTTATAATTTCCTGGATTGAACTTAAGCCCATTATTCAAAGTGAGGTATCACAAAATAGGAAGAATGCGCTTCACTTGTACTCGCCATCAAATTGGTACTAACTGATGAACATTAGGGTGCTCACATGGCAGTAATATTCTCCAGGGATTAGGGGGATGGGGGGTAGACCCGCGACTAAAGGACACGGGGAGCGTTGTAGAGGGGAAGGGCATGCCTCTAACCCTCGCTTGGGTGAGGCAAAGATATAAAATGTAACCATAATGTTTGTACCCTCATAATACCCTGAAATTAAAAAAAAAAAAGGTAAAGATGGTGAATTTTATGTTATATGTATTTTAACACAATTAAAAATAAAAAATTTTAAATGCATACTTAACCATAGAAAGTAATAAGTTTTTCCAAGTAATCATGTTTCTCCAGTTAAACAAGGAGCAACATTTTAAGCAGAGCAACTATCCAATATTATATAAAAATGTTATAAGAGATACGCCTCTAAAGTGGTACTATGTAAATCTTATTATTTAAAATTTACCTAGGGCACATGCCAAGATAAATTTCGAATGGGTCAAAGATTTATTTTTATTTATTTTTTAGAGACAGTTTCACTCTGTCACCCAGGCTGGAGTACAGTGTCGCAATCATAGCTTATTGTAACCTCAAATTTCTAGGCTCAAGTGATCTGCCTGCCTCAGCCTCCCAAGTAGCTAGACTACAAGCGGGCCACCATACCTGGCTAATTTTAAAAAATTTTTTTGTAGAGATGGGGTCTCACTATGTTGCCCAGGCTCGTCTGGAACTCCTGGCATCAAGCGATCCTCTGGCCTCGGCCTTGGCCTCCCAAAGTGCTAAGATTATAGGTGTGAGCCACCTTACCTGGTCTTGGGTCAAAGATTTAAATATAAAATATTTAATATGAAAGTACAAACGCGTGAGCAGGTAAATTTCTTTCTAAAGTTGGAGTGGTTAAGTTTTTAACTAAGACTTAGAATCTATAATCTCTAAAAGGAAACACTGAAAAAATTTATTACATGAAAATATAAAAATGTCCACGTGGCATTCAAAACCCATACTAAACAGAATCAAAAGATAAATGACAAATTGGGGAACAAAATTTGCAATTCATAGCACAGACAAAACATTAATTACCCTAATTTAAAAGAGTTCCTAAAAGTCAATTTTTAAACCAGCAGCCCAAGATATGAGCAGATAATTCATGGAGAAACGCAAATTAAAAGTGCAGTATATTTGGGAGGCCGAGGTAAGAGGATCACTTGAGGCCAGGAGTTCAAGACCAGCTGGGGCATCATAGAAAGACCCCATCTCTACAAGAAAATTAAAAAAAAAAAAAAAATTAGCCAGGTGTAGTGGTGTGCACCTATAGTCCCAGCTACTTGGGGGGCTAACGCAGGAGGATTGCTTGAGCCCAGGAGGTCAAGGTTAGAGTGAGCTATGAAATTTACTGCCAATTTAACCTACAATTATATCTGCACGCATATGAAATGATGTATGTACACAGTTACTGACATCAGCCTTGTTTGTAATTGAAAACAACTGGAAACAATTATGCATTCATCAGCAGAGGACTGGGAAAATAAATGTTGGCATACCCATAAATTGGAATACTGTGCAGCTATAAAAGAGAAAATGCTCTAGGTACTGATTTGTGAAGGTATCAAGAAGTAAAACAGAAAAGCAAAATGCAGAACAATGTGTTTAGTGTTCTACCTTTTGTCTAACAGAAGATTGGAAGACATAAGAATGTAAGTTTATATTTGCTTGTATTTGTATAAATAACTTCTGAATTGGTACTCAAGAAACTAATACAAGTGGTGCACTAAGATGAAGGGATGGGGGAATTGGGTCCCCATGGGAGGGAGACATTCACTGTATGCTCTTTTTATATTGTTTTGAATTTTGAATTAAAATTTTTAAATTTTAAATTTGGCCAGGCACAGTGCCTCATGCCTGTAATCCTAGCACTTTGGAAGGCCAAGGCAGGAGGATCTCTTGAACCCAGGAGTTCAAGGTTACAATGAGCTATGGTCAATCACATCATTACACTTCAGCCAGGGCAACAGAGCAAGACCCTGTCTCTAAAATAATAATAATAATAATTTAAATTTAACCCCCAATTTAAAAATTGATCTTAAATTTGCATAAATAAATAAAATCACTAAGGAACCCACAACAGGATAAGAGGGTGCTTATTTCTCAGATAATTTTTGGAACAACTAATAAACTGTACTCTAATTTTTTTTTTTTTTTTTGAGACAGAGTCTTGCTCTGTTGCCCCAGCTAGAGTGCAGTGGCATGGTCATAGCTCACAGCAACCTCAAACTCCTGGGCTCAAGTGATTTTCCTGCCTCAGCCTCCCAAGTAGCTGGGACCACAGGCATGCACCACCATGACTGGCTGTTTTTTCTATTTGTTGTAGAGATGGGGTCTCGCTCTTGCTCGAGCTGGTCTTGAACTCCTGGGCTCAAGTGATCCTCCCACCTCAGCATCCCAGGGAGCTAGGACTACAGGCATGAGCCACCGTGCCGGCCTCTAATTGTTTTTCTTAAGAAACTTTTTCCATTCTCAAGTCAGTAGTAGGTTGAAAAAAAAAAAAAAAGAAACTGCAAGGAATCAATTTACATAAGAAATGACTCTTTAAGTAGATCAAGATCATTCAAATATAAAAATATAAAATATAAAAAAGCTATCAGAGATATGTCTCTAAAGCATATAAAGTTAGCAGTGGCCAGAGCAGGAAGCAGAGCCCCAGGATGCCAGAGCTAATGTCTAGTATCTAACAATCGGGTGTTAATTGTTCTTCAGTCATAACTGGGAGAACAGCAGAGAACCTACAGAGCTGGGACAGAAAGTTTCCTTTCTATATGGTTACTGTTTAACATTAAAATACTCCCCAGAAATTATATAAATATATATATATAGTTTTTTTGTTTCGTTTTTGAAACAGGGTCTCGCTCAGTCACCCAGGCCGCAGTGCAGTGGCACCATCATAGCTCACTGCAACCTCAATCTCCTGGGCTTGAGCAATTTTCCTGCCTCAGCCTCCTGAGTTGCTGGGACTACAGGCAAGCACCACCACACCTGGCTGATTTTTCTATTCTTGTAGAGACAGGGTCTCACTCTTGCTCAGGCTGGTCTCGAACTCCTGTTCTCAAGCTATCCTTCTGCCTTGGTCTTCCAGAGTGCTAGGATTATAGGCGTGACTCAGCACACCTGGCCCAGAAATTATATTTTAATAGAATGTATCAAGAACTATTTACAAAGTTGCATGCTTTATTAATAAAGACACTTACCAGTTAAAAATGAAAAAGCAGTCTCCAAGAAGATAACACAGATGATCTGTAAGGTTCTGGGTTTACGAGTCTTAGAAAATGAGTTTCTATTTATTAAGGGATATTCACAGTAACGGATTCAGCCACAAAAACACCTTAGCCCACTCCTACCTGGTTTACAAACACCATAGTGATAATGCAACTAAGCTCTGGGATCCTGTCCCTAAAGAACAAAACCATGGAGCACTTTCATTTTTTTTTTTTTTTGAGACAGAGTCTCACTCTGTTGCCCGGGCTAGAGTGCTGTGTGGCATCGGCCTAGCTCATAGCAACCTCAAACTCCTGGGCTCAAGCGATCCTCCTGCCTCAGCTTCCCGAATAGCTGGGACTACAGGCATGTGCCACCATGCCTGGCTAATTTTTTTATATATATATATTTTTTTAGTTGTCCAGCTAATTTCTTTCTATCTTTAGTAGAGACAGGGTCTCGCTCTTGCTCAGGCTGGTCTCGAACTCCTGAGCTCAAACAGTCCGCCCACCTCGGCCTCCCAGAGTGCTAGGATTACAGGTGTGAGCCACCGCGCCCGGCCCCATGGAGGACTTTACCATTTCCCCCCAATTTCTCTATTTAATCCTCCTCCATTAAATAAAATCAACTCACCCTGTGTTTGTTCTTCAGAAGCCTCTTTCCACGTGAGGTTTTCTCGTAATTTTACTTGAATTTCTTCTAGATCATGGAGAACATCTCTCATTTTTCCCTCAGATGTGTTGGAAGTCACTAGCTTTGGAGAAGCCAAGGAAAGGTCCACCCCAGAAGAAAAAGTCTATTGATAAACCATTAAAAAAAATAAATAAATGCAAGTCCCCTATGAAACCCATATATAGTATATTCAAGTCCTGTCATCCATCTTTAATTGTCCATTTAACTCCTAGCAAGTGTTAAAAACAAAATTAGGCCCTTAAAGTGTGTGCCTTGGAAACAATCTGTAATAACACGTAGTTCCACAAAAATATCAGAGTGGTTATTGCTGGGTGATGGGCTTATGGAGGATCTTAATTTGTTTTCTTTAAACTGCTATGTATTTTCTAATATTTTGTACAAGAAACATGGGTCTCTTAGGTAATACCAAAAAAAGTTTAACATTTGTAGGCCCATATTATAGGGGTTTACAAAATAAATAATACAGGTGGTCACTGAGATAAGCCACAGAGGTGAGAATAATGTCACTTCTCAAGAGCTAACTCTCAAGTTGCCTGCATCGAGCCCTGCTTTCTGGGGACTCCAGCACATGCTCCCCGATTTTATTTAGGCTCAGGTCCTGTTATTCCTCAATACAGCCCTGCATTTGCTCCCCAACTTCAACCCCTGGCTTCCCTTCCCAGGTTTACATGATCCATTCCCCATTCTTTTCACCAATCATAATACAGCAGTAGTAGGCACCACATTTACTGAGTGTTTTCCACATGCTAGGGATCCCCCACCTAGCAATAGCTACATATAATTTGCATAATAACCTCACAACCTTTAACCTTTTTATAGGTTAAAAAACCTATAAAAAAATCCTCATATTACGGGCCAGGCATGGTGGTGTGCACCTATAGTCCCAGCTATTCAGGAAACTGAGGCAGGAGAATAGCTTGAGCCCAGGAGTTTGAGGTTATAGTGAGCTATAATGATGCCACTGCACTCTAGCTTAGGTGACAGAGCAAGACTGTTTCAAAAAAAAAAAAAAAAAATCTCACATTATAAAAGAAAGCTGTCCCTAGTCCCATCCCCTCCCACATCCTTTCCTCTCCCAGCTGAGTTTACCATGCCCAGGATGCCCACTTCGTTGTCTGGTCCAGGTTCTGCAAGGCGTCTCTGATTCTGAAGGCTCTTGACAATGTCTACAAGCTGTTCCACCAGCTCTGTCAGCTCCTGACCAACTTCCATGATGCTCTTCTGTACCGCCGCCTTTAAAAGAGCAGAGTTCAGTTCCTAGGGTCCATAAAACTGGACCCAGGCACCACCACTAGACAGAGGGACGCATAAACACTGTGGTACTGGCATGAAGACAGACACATAGACTGATGGAATAGAATAGATAGCCCAGAAATAAACTCTCACCTTATGTTCAAATGATTTTTGACAACAGTGCCAAAACCATTCAATGGAGAAAAGACATTCTTTTGAGCAAAAGGTACTGGGAAAACTGGATATTTATATGCAAAAGAATAAATTGAACCCTTACCTAACACCATATACAAAAATTAACTCAAAATGGATCAAAGGGCAGGGCACAGTGGCTCATGCCTGTAATCCCAGCACTTTGGGAGGTCAAGGCAGGAGGATTCCTTGAGGCAGCCAGGAGTTCAAGACCAGCCTGGGCAACATAGTGAGACTACATCTTCACCAGGTGTGGTGGTGGTGCATGCCTCCAGCCCTAGCTACTTTGGAGGCTGAGGTGGGAAAAGTGCTTGAGCCCAGGAGTTCAAGGTTATAGTGAGCTATGATCAAGCCATTGCATTCTAGCCTGGGACACAGAGCAAGACCACCCTGTTCCTAAAAAAAACAAAGAATGGGAGAAAATATTTGCAAATCATACGTCTGATAGGGGGTTAATGTTAATATCCAAAATATTATATATAGAAAATTCCTAAAACTCAACAACAAACCACAAAAACAATTTAAAAATGGGCAAAGGAGGCTGGGCATGGTGGCTCATGCCTGTAATCCTAGCACTTTGGGAGGTCAAGGGAGGAGGATGGCTTGAGGCCAGGAGTTCAAGACCAGCCTGAGCAAGAGCAAGACCCCATCTCTACAAAAAATACAAAAATTAACTGGGTGTGGTGGCATGCGCCTGTAGTCCCAGGTACTTGGGAGGCTGAGGCAAGAGGTTTTCTTGAGCCCAGGAGTTTGAGGCTGCAGTAAGCTATGATGGCTCCACTGCACTCTAGCCTGGGCAACACAGCAAGACCCTGTCTCAAAAAAACAAAACAAAAAAAATCATGGGCAAAGGACTTGAATAGACATTTCTTCAAAGAAGATATACAAATAGCCATGAAACGCACATGAAAAGATGGTCAAGATCAGTAATCACTAGGGAAATGCAAATCAAAACTACAATGAGACACCACCAATTAGGATGGCTACTATAAAAAAAATAGAAAATAAAAAGTGTTGGTAAGGATGTGGGAAGACTGGAAACCTTGCACACTGTTGGTAGGGATGTTATATGCTACAGCCACTGTGGAAAACAGAATGGTGGTTACTCAAAATATTAAAAATAGAATTACCATATGATCTAGCAATTCTACTTCTGGGTATATACGCAAAAGGATTGAAAACAAGATCTCAAAAAGATATCTGTAAACTCATGTTCATAGCAATGTTATTTACAATAGCTAAAACCTGGAAACAACCCAAGTGTCCACACACAGATGAATGGATAAGCAAATGTGACATATACACACAATGCAATATTATTCAGCCTTAAAAAGGAAGGAAATTCTGACGTATGCTACAACATATATAAACTTTGAAGACATTATGCCAAGTCAATAAGCCAGTCACAAAAAGACAAATACCTTATAATTCCACTTATATGAGGTATTTAGCATAGCCAAAATCAGAGACAGAAAATACAGTGGTGGTTGCCATTGTAGACCTAACAGACACATACAGAATATTCCACCTAACAACAGCAGAATACATATTCTTATCAACTATACATGGGCTGGTCTGAGTGTGGTGGTGTTTACAACTAATTGATTACAAGCAGTTACAGGTTCCTTTGTTCCTTCTCCACTCCCACTGCTTCATTTGACTAGCCTTAAAAAAATAAAAATTTAAAAAGAAAAAAAACCTATACATAGAACATTCTCCAGGATAGACCATCTGGCCACAAAACAAGCCTCAATAAATTTAAAAATCATAGAGTTATACAAAGTATCTTCTCCAATCATAAGGGAATGAGGCTAGAAATCAGTAACAGAAAAAATTAAAACTTCAAAGATATGTAGTTATTAAACAACATACTTCTTCTTTTCTTAAAGAGATGGAGCCTCACTCTGTCACCCAGGCAGGAGTGCAGTGGCATGATCACAGCTCACTGCAGCCTCGAACTTGTGGCCTTAAGAGATCCTCAGCCTCTGGAGTAGCTGGGACCACAGGTGCACACCACCACACCTGGCTTAAACAACACATTTTCCAATAACAAGTGGGTCAAAGAAGAAATCATAAAAGAAGTTAGAAAACACTCAGAGATGAATGGAAATAAAAACATACCATACCAAAACTTATGGGATGCAGTTAAGTCCTCAGAGGGAAATTTATAACTATCAAAGCCTATATTACTTATTTTGAAGAAAAAAGATCTCAAATTAATAACCTAAATTTATACCTCGAGAAACTAGAAAAAGAAGAGCAAAACTAAACCCAAACTAGCAGAAAGAAGGAAATAATAAAGATTAGAATATTTTATTGCCCTTACTTTCTGTTTGATAGTTTATTTTCCTCTGTTAGATAGGTTATTAGTAAGGCCACTTTCGTGGGTGCAGTGGCTCACACTTGTAATCTTAGGACTTTGGGAGGCTGAGCAGGAGGATTGCTTGGGGTGAGGAGTTCAAGACCAGCCAGAACAACATAGCTAGACCCTATCTCTACAAAATAAAATAGAAAAATTAGTTGGGTGTGGTGGCATGCACCTGTAGTCTCAGCTACTCAGAAGGCTGAGGCAGAAGGATCTTTAAACTAAATTTATTGTAATATTGTCTTTTGACATAACAATTATAAATATTTATGTACCAAACCAGAGTCCTTAAATATATGAAGCCTCTGCACTCTAGCCTGGGCAACAGATAAAGACCCTGTTTCAATAAAATAAAATAAGTTATGCTTCTATTTTAAAAAAAAGACAGCACAGGAAAACTACAGACCAATATCCCTTATAAATAGTGATGCAAAAATCCTCAAGAACATACTAGCAAACCAAATCCACCAGCATATTAACAGGATGATACACCATGACCAAGTGGGATTTATCCCAGGAATGTAAAGGTGAGTCAACCTAAGAAAACCAATGTAATATATCACATTAACAGAATGAAGGAAAAAAAAAAAAAAACACATGATCATCTCAATTGATGCAGAAAAGGCATTTGACAAAATCCAACATCCTTTCAAGATAAAAAAAAAAAACAAAAAACACTGGGAAAACTGGGAATAGAAGGGTATTTCCTCAATGTGATAAAAGGAACTTTTGAAAAACCCACAGCTAATATCATACTTAATGGTGAAAGACTGAAAGCTTTCCCCCTAAGATTGAAAACAAGACAAAGTTGTCCGCATTTGCCACTATTATGCAACATTGCACTAGAAATTTTAGTCAGAGCAATTAGACAAGAAAAAGAAATAAAAGGCATCCAAATCAGAAAGGAAGAAGTAAAAATATCTCTATTTGCATGTGACAAACTCATGAGGAGAAAATCCCAAAGAATCCACAAGAAAGCTAATAGAACTAACAAATGAATTCAGCATAGTTGCAGAGCACAAGATAAATACACAAAAGTACTTGTGTTTTTATACACCTGCAATGAACAATCTGAGAAGGAAATTAAGAAAGCAATTTCATTTAGAATAGTATCTAAAAGAATGAAAGACACAGGGATAAATTTAACCAAAGAGGTTAAAGACTTACACCTTGAAAACTACAAAACATCACCAAAAGAAATTAAAAATCCAAATAAATGGAAAGACATTCTTCTGTGTTTTAGGGAAAGACAATATTGTCAAGACATCAGTACTACCCAAAGTGATCTACAGATTCAACATAATCCTTATCAAAATTCCAATAGCCTTTTTTGTAGAAATGGAAAAGCCAATCCTCAAATTCGTGTGGAATTGTAAGGGACCTTGAATAGCCAAAACAATCTTGAAAAAGAAGAACAAAGTCAAAGTACTCATACTTTCCCATTTTAAAATTTACTACAAAGCTATAGTAATCAATATAGTGAGATATTGGCATAAGGACAGACATATAAACCAATGGAATAAAATTGAGAGTCCAGAAATAAACCCATACATCTACGGCCAATTGATTTTTGACAAGGATACCGTCCACTCAGTGGGGAAGAACAATCTCTTTATCGAATGGTGCTGGGACAACCAGATTTTCACATACAAAAGAATGAAGTTGGACCCCTACCTTACACCATATACAAAAATTAACTCAAAATGGACCAATGACCTAAATATGAGCTAAAAACCATAAAACTCTTAGGAGAGAACATAGGGGTAAATCTTCACGAAGTGGGATTTGACTATGGATTTGTAAATATGACAGCAGAAGCACAAGCAACAAAAGAAAGAAACAGATAAATTGGACATCATGAAAAATTAGATTTAAAACATCAAAGGACACTATCAAGAAAGTGACAAAGCGACAAGACAACTTCTAGAATGGGAGAATTTAAGTAAGTCATATATTTGATAGTATACCTGTAAGTCTGATTTAATATCCAAAATATATAAAGAATCCCTAAAACTCAACAACAAAAAGACAACCCAATTTTAAAAATGGTCAAAGGACTTGAGTAGACCTTTCTCCAATGAAGATATACAAATGACCAATAAGTACATGAAAACGTCATGAGTCTTTAGTCATTAGGGAAATGCAAATCAAACCACAATGAGATACCACTTCACACCTATACTAAGGTATGAAGGCTGTACTAAAAAAACAAAAACACCCGGAAAATAACAAGTGTTCACAGAAGGTGGAAAAATTGGAACTCTTGTACATTGCTGGTGGGAATATAAAAAGGTGCATCCGTTGTGGAAAATAGTTGGGCCATTCTTCAATAAGTTAAACATAAAATCACCATACAGTGTAGCAATTCTACTCCTGCATACATAAGAATTGAAAATATGGACGCAGATACTTGCACAATTTCCCCTGCAGCATTATTCACAATAACCAAAAGGTGGAAACAATCCAAATGTCCATGATAGATCAATGCATTTTTTTAATGTGGTATATCCATATAATGGAATATTATTCAACCATAAAAAGGAATAGAGTTCTGATACATGCTACAACTTGAATGAACCTTGAAAACATTATGCTAAGTGAAAGGAGCCAGACACAAAGGGACAAACACTGAATGATTGATTCCACTTACATGAAATATGTAGAATAGACAAATTCAGATACAGAAAGTAGATTAGATGTTGCCAGGGCTTGGAGGGAGGGGTAATGAGGCGTTATTGCTTAATGGGTACAGAGTTTCTGTTTGTGCTGATGAAAAGTTTTGGAAACAGATAGTGGTGATAGTTGCATGGCACTGGAAATGTAACCGATGTCACTGAATTGTACACTGAAAAATGGGTAAAATGGCAAATTTTATGTTATATATATTTTACCACAATAAAAAACTTAAAAAAGAGACCGCAGAAAGAGTGGGAAGAAGTGGAAATATGCCCAGGCGTGCAGCAGCTAGGCTTTCCGGGGATTTGGAATTTTATTTTTTCTGTTTCTTCGTACTTTTTTGAACTTGATTCTCCCAAGAGCAGGAGTCGCCTTTTGGACTGAGAAGTGTAATGTTAAAGGAGAACGGATGGGGAAGGGGGGACGGGAGCCTCCCTACCTGCCGCGGTGCCGGGCGGTGCGGGAGCCTGGGGGCCGGGGACGAGGCCGCGGCGGGGTCCTCCCCCAGCTCGCGCACCGCCCGGCTGTACTTGTCCGCCAGCTCCTGCAGCAGCGTGTTCTTCCGCAGCCGCGGCTGCTGCGCCGCGCCCTCGCGGCAGGTGGGGCAGGCCCAGGGGCGCCCCGCGCCCCGCGCGCCCCACAGGTTCTTCAGGCAGCCGCGGCAGAAGCTGTGGCCGCAGGGCAGCGTGGCCGGCCAGTCCAGCAGCCCTTGGCAGATGATGCAGCCCAGGTCGTCCTCGGCCAGCCACACGGGGACCGCCAGGCCCGCCATGGTGACCAGGCCGCCGCCGCCGGGGCTCTGCGGCGCGGAAGTCGGGGCCGAAGCTGGGCCCGCCCGCGGCCAAGACTCCTCCCTCGCTCTTCCTCTCCCCTCCCCTTCCTCCCCGCTGTCCCGTCCCCTTCTCGCTTCGGTTCACCCTTTTTTCCCTTCTCTGGTCCCGCTGGAAGCTGACTCACAGCCCACAGCGCCCTGGGCAGAGCCGACCTTCAGTTACGGCCTCTTGCCCTGGGAAATTGGCTCGTCCCAAGCCGCTAGGAACCCGATGATGTCCCCAAGATTCCCTTTAGCTTGATGTCACCCCGTTGTGATGCAACCCTGACAACTCCTGGGAAGAGAAAGCGGATTCGATCCAGGAATTCGCGTATGAGAGTGTGCCCACTAGGTGTCATCCCCTCCTCTGACGCGCAGTGAGGGATCGAAGAGCGCCTGGGGCGCATCACCGGGGACGCTCTTTTCAAATACTGATACTCCAGCCCCACTCCCGGAGAGGCTGATTTTATCGTCTGGGGTTGAGCCCCGGCACAAGTATTTCATAAAACCTCCCCCCAGGTGATTCTAAAGCGCAGTCAAGTTAATTAACTGACTCCTCGTCGTTTAAAATCGCTATTACAATGCAGAATCGCGCCGTGCTCTCCTTACTGCCCTCTGCAGGCTGAAAGCACGTTCCTCGGCAGGCACTCGGACAAAAATACGACAAAGTGTTTTCCTGAGATGGCACGCCTAGCGCTTGCTGGGTTTGCCTTCTCCCCACTCGCCTCTTATTCCTCAGCGCACTACAGCCAGAAAAATGTTAGAGCTGGAAGAGCACCGAGTCCTCCCCAAAGAGGTAAAGGACCTTCCAGGCTCGCATAGCAATAGCGGAGTGGCAGAGACTGGAACCACAATTCTCTAATCTGTTGAAATGAACTGACAACGTCTCATGCTTTACTTTACCCCATCTTGCCTGGGCTCCAAGTAGGTACCAGATAATACAAGTTTGTGGCTGTTTCCAATACGGGAAATGACATGGAGAAGTCATTAGCGCTGCTCAGCAAAGTTTCCAGCGGTTTCTTTTTCTAGGCAGTTGGTAGGGTTGGCGCTTCTCTGACCCACTTGAAACAACAGAGTTAATACATTTGGACATACTACTTCCCATCTACTTTAAAAGCCAGTGGGCGCGTCATTGTATCCCTTTCTGCCAACTGCCCCAGCTGTGGAGATGAAACCATCTTCTGGTGATCTGGGTCATTGAGTGAACAGGATGAGCAGACTCCCTGCCAACCCACCCTAGGACATGTAAGGGAGAGAAATAAACTTGCGATGTGTTAAGCTTACCGAGATGTAGCGAGTGCTTGTTGCTACAGTATAACCTAGTCTATCCTGACTGATACATCACCTGGATCTTGTTCCAGGGTGTCCACGTTGTAGTAAACTCATAGCTTCTCTGTGCCTCTCTTTTCTGTAAAATAGGCATGATATTAAACACTTAAACGTGTTCAAGTCTTCCTTCTTTTTTTTTTAAGACAAGGCCTCGCTCGCTCTGCTGCCAGGGGTAGAGTACGGTGGTGTCATCATAGCTCACTGCAACCTCCAACTCCTGGGCTCAGGCGATCCTCCTGCCTCAGCTTCCTGAGCAGCTAGGGCACCTGTCACCGCACTGGGCTAATTTTTCTATTTTTTCTAGAGACAGGGTATTGCTCTTATTCAGGCTGGTCTCAAACTCCTGACCTCAAGCTATCCTTTTGCTTCAGCCTCCCAAAGTGCTAGGATTACAGGCGTGAGCCACCGCACCCTGCCCTGAAATCTTCCGTCTTAAAAAAATAAAAGCACCTTTGACCTAAGCCTCCCTCCGGCCAACTCTCCTTCTGTTCTCTAGTTCACAACCAAGTTTCCAGAAAGGGTGGTCTTCACACTTTTTTTTTTCCTGGACACCGTCTTTAAGTTTTATGCAAAATCATGTAGTGGTTACAAGAAGGGAGGAGGGATGGGAGTGGTCAGTCCCAGCAGTAAAAATACATTAAGAAATTTTTCATTTACATCATAATTTTATCATTCTTTTATCTTCTTGAACTTGTATTTCCATTCCATTTTCTCCACAAAACTATACTCCAAGGTAATGTATTTTATGCATGAAAATATTTTATGTATCACTTTGTAATACTTCTTTGCAACAAAGATTATGTATATGTATTGAAATTTTAATTATTTTTTACTTCCTATGACAAAAAGACCCTTGTTAAATTTTTCTTCTTGATCGAATTATCATAATTAGTAGCAGTCAATCAAAAGTATATTATAAATTTATATGAATAACTTTTAAGAAAAATTATTTTATTGGAATCACAGCTATTAATGAGATGGTTGGGCTGGTTTCTTTAACAATGCATTTACCTGTGAAGAAATATTACTAATGCTTGAATCAGACAAAATTCAGCAATAAATTATATTCTCCTTTTTTTGTTTTTTATAAATGTTCATGCTGAGAAACCTTGTTCACATATATAAATAGATGACAACAATATTACACATTTTGTTGAACACTTTCTGAGTTCTATGCAAAAAAAATCAGCGATTTATCATCAGAAATTATTTTTAATAATCTCTCAGCTGACAACTCGGCTAGATATTTCTTTAATCTTTGTTGAAAGCAAGAATTCAAAAACACCTGTGTTACAAAAATCATTAGAAGTATTCACTTTCTCATTTTCTGGGAGGTATGCCAAAGAGACTTTGCCAAGGTTTATCAAATGACTGTCAATTTTAAACAGTTACACTTTTACTTAGAGACATCTTGTTTATTGGCATACTCAGAAAGGGCTAGGAAAATTAGAATATTGTTCATTTCAATATACTTTTGTCAATTTATTTTTTTGAAAAGGTATTTTTGTCTTATATTCTTGAAATATATTTTCTTCAAAAGGTTGGGGCTATAGATTGAACTCATTCAGTTTATGTAAAATATTTGGCACATAACCAACCTAATTGGCAAAGCCAGTTCTCATTGTAAAACCAGTCAAATCATACACATTTTCTATCAGAGAGTCTGATATTTTTCAATTCAAGCAAATATGTTAATACACATCCCTGTGACACTGAGTTCTAATGCTAGGTCAGATAAGAGATGGCAAGGTTGTTGAGTGTGTGTGCCAGATGAAATAAGGCACAACTGCCATTAACATGTTCTACCAGAGCTCTCTTTGCTCTGCTCCTGCTAGATTCCTTCAGGGACAAAGCTTTTTTATTTTATTTTTTTGTCATGGGAAGGAAGAGGTCATTAAACTTACATCACTCTTACTTCCACTTCACTTTATAACAGGTGAATTTAAACATCCAAACATAAGCCAAAACACTCTATTTCTAATGCCAAACTTTGTCAGCAACAAAAATCTGCATAAAACAAAGTCATGAACCCTGACCGCTATGCCTTGATTAAAGAAGGTTTTGCTGACACTGTTAGAGAATGAAAAACTATGGATTGGGGGAATATATTTGCAAATCCCATGTCTGTCAAAGAACTAGTATCTAGAATATATAAAGAACTCTGAAAATTCAATGATAAGAAAACAAATCACCCAATTAAAAAAAAGGTAATGGGACAAGGCATGGTGGCACATGTCTGTAATCCCAGTGCTTCCTCATCAGCCACTAGGGAAATGCAAATTAAAACCATGACAAGATTATCACTACATACCTATTAGAACAGTTAAAATTTAAAATATTGACAATACTAAGTGTTGACAATGATGCAAAGTAACTGGAACTCTCATACATCGCTAGTGGAAAGGCAAAGTAGTACAGCCATTTTGATAGTTTGTTATTAAATTGAACCTACACCTACCATATGACCCAGCAATTCCATTCCTGGGTATTGTTGCATGTATGAATAATTTGTTCCTTTTTATTGCTAAATACTTTTATTTTTTTATTTTTTTTGCTAGGATTTATTGCTAAATGCTATTGCATCGAATAAGCAAACTGTGGTACATCCATATGATGGAATACTACTCAGCAACAAAAAGGAAAGAACAGCTGATACATGCAATGACTTGGATGAATTTTAAAGGCAGTATGCCCTGTGAAAGAAACCAGTCTCAGAAGATTATGTCTTGAATGACTCCATTTATAATTCTTTTTTTCTTCTTCTTATTATTTTTTTTTTGGCCATGCTAATCTTCTCTGTATCGTTCCAATTTTAGTATATGTGCTGCCGAAGCGAGCACTATAAGACATTCTTAAAATACAAATCCATAGTGATGAAAAACAGATCTGTGGTTGCCAGAAGGCAGAGGAAGGGTGTGGCTATAAAGAGAGAACACAAGGGAGTTTTTTGGGGGTGATGTAACTAACTATTCTTTATTCTGATTGTGGTGGTGGTTACATGAATCTATATATGTATTAAAATTCATAGAACAGTACAAAAAAAGAAAAATTCAGTTTTGGTATATGATAACTCAAAAATAAAATTTAGAAAAGAAAACTTAATTGTCACCAGTATTTTTAAAATTTTTTTATTTTTAATTATTATGGATACATAATAGTTGTATATCTTTATAGGGTACATGTGATGTTTTGGTACAGGCATACAAAGTAAATTAATCAAATCAGGGTAATTGGGGTATCCATCGCTTGAGGCATTTAACATTTCTTTGTGTTAGGAACATTCCAGTTCCACTCTTTTAGTTATTTTAAAGTCTACCCTATTATATTATTGATCACGATCACTTTGTTGTGCTACCAAATATTGTTCGTTCTATCTATCTAACTATATTTTTGTACCCATTAACCATCGCCACTTTATGCCCCCTTCACTGCCACCCTTTCCAGCCTCTGGTAACTGTCATGCTACTCTCTGTCTCCATGAGATCAATTGTTTTTAATATTTAGCTTCCACACAGGAGTGAGAACATGTGAGATTTGTCTTTCTGTGCTTGGCTTATTTCACTTAACATAATGGTCTCCAGTTCCACCCATGTTGTTGCAAATGGCAGGATTTCATTCTTTTTGTGGCTATTCCATAGTGTACATGTACCACAATTTCTTTATCCATTCATCTGTTGATGGGCACTTAGGTTGATTCCATATCTTGGCTATTGTGACTAGTGCTTCAATAAACACGGGAGTGCAGATATCTTCTCCATAAACTGAATTCCCATCCTTTGGATATATACCCAGCAGCAGGATTGCTGGATCATATGGTAGTTCTGTTTTTAGTTTTTTGAGGACACTCCATACCGTCTTCCATAGTCGTTGCACTAATTTACATTCCTATCAACAGTGTACGAGAGTTCCCTTTTCTCCACATCCTCGCCAGCATTTGTTACTGCCTGTCTTTTTGATAAAAGCCATTTTAACTGGAGGGAGATGATACCTCACTGTAGTTTTGATTTGCATTTCTCTAATGACTAATTATGTTGACCATCATTTCATATACCAAATGTTCGCCATTTGTATGTCTTCTTCTTCTTTTTTTTTTTTTTTTGAGACAGAGTCTTGTTCTGTTGCCCTGGCTAGAGTGCTGTGGAGTCAGCCTAGCTCATAGCAACCTCAAACTCCTGGGCTCAAGCGATCCTACTGCCTCAGCCTCCCGAGTAGCTGGGACTACAGGCAGGCGCCACCATGCCCTGCTAATTTTTTCTATATATTTTTAGTTGTCCGATTAATTTCTTTCTATTTTTAGTAGAGACGGGGTCTCACTCTTGCTCAGGCTGGTTTCGAACTCCTGAGCTCCAACAATCCGCCCACCTCGGCCTCCCAGAGTGCTAGGATTACAGGCGTGAGCCACCGCACCCGACCTATCATCTCTTTCTTTCTACATACATTGGGTTTACTTTACTCTTCTTTTTCTAGCTTATCAATGTAGAACCTAAGTCGATGCTGTCCTATAGAAATATTATGTGGCACCATGTTTGTAATTTTCAATTCTCAGTACCCATATTTAAAAAACTAAAAAGACACAGGTAAAATTAATTTTAATAATATATTTTACTTAACCAATATATCTAAATATTATCATTTCAACGTGTAATCAATATAAAACATTTTAATGAGATATTTACATTCATATTTTTGTACTAAGTCTTTGAAATCCAGTGTATATTTTCTACTTACAGCACTTCTCAATTTGGATACTAAATTTTCACTGGAACTACTTGATTTGTATTTAGGTTTTATAAAATTTAGAGTTGAAAAAGTAGGTTCACATACCCAAGTTGTTCCAAATATGCTTAAAAGTTTTCCAGTAACTGAATCGACTATCAAAACATCATCTTCCTTTAATATTCACATTTGTGTTGACAAAACTATTTTATCTTTTTGGGTAGAATTGATTTGACTTTGAAACAAAAGCATATCAGTTCTAAATTTATGCTTATCCCAAGTTGAATAAATTCACTAACTCCGGTGTGAACTCAGTATTATTAACATTAAGTTCAAAAG
Organism: Indri indri; assembly: GCA_004363605.1. Lineage (NCBI taxonomy): Eukaryota > Metazoa > Chordata > Mammalia > Primates > Indriidae > Indri > Indri indri. Next base: position 59,647 of record RJWJ010001350.1, on the reverse strand, counting down.
GATAGTGTATAAATTTAAAAGCAACTTTTTTGTTGTTGTTGTTCTTTTTTTTTTGTGAAGATAACTGAAGGTGGATAAAAGCAACTTTAATATCTATAAAATGTTCTTCAATATTTCTTGTAGCTTTCATGGCCAATTTACATAACATTATTGATTATAATTAAAATCTTCTGAACATTGATCCATGTTAGAAAAATATGTAAAATTATTATGGATTTGTATTACTAAATATTTTGCTTTCAACGTAAATTCTTATAACTGTCTAGTTAGGCTACAAATTAGCTTTTCCTTTCGTTCGAGCTTCAAAATTAGCTCATTTATAAGTGGTGTGATATCAGTGAGAAAATATTATCTCACTACCTTATGTCTTTGAGTTTTGGTAAGCATCCCTTTGGTTTCAAGAATATCTTGAATTGGAATTAACGGTATATTAAATCATTATAAAATTTATCCAAAACTCAACCAAAAGCATTGGCAAATAAGATCACTAAATTGTCTTCCATTTCTTTCAACAGTTTCATAGCATTTGCATGTATATGCTGAATAACAACTGTATCCATGACAATTTATTTCATAGACGCTGCTTCAGAAAAATGAGCACAAATATTTTCACTATGTATCATACAATAGCACAACCCCATAAGGGAATGAATCATTAGTCTCTTGTTTTAAAATTTCAACATATTTGATTTTCTTGACCTAACATAGCTTACAGAACCATCTTTCACAATAGAAATTAAGTTTTCTGTATCTACCTGAAATTCTTCCTTCCTTCTCTACCAAAAAGAAAAAGAAAAAAAAAAAAAAGAAGTAGAGTTTCTGTCTGGTTTCATTTCCCTTCATACCAAAGAACTTCCTTTATCATGTCTTGTATTGCAGGTCTCCTGGAAACAAGTTATTATTTTTGTCTGGAAATATTTATTTTGCCTTTTAAAAAAATCTCTCTCTTTACTTTTTTTTTTTTTTGAGACAAAGTCTCATCACTCTATCACCCTAGGTAGAGTGCAATGGTGTCATCATAGCTCACTGGAACCTCAAACTGCTGGGCTCAAGTGATCCTCCTGCCTCCCAGCCTCCCGAGTAGCTGGACTACAGGCATGCGCCACCATGCCCGGCTAATTTTTCTATTTTTAGTAGAGACGGGGTCTCATTCTTGCTCAGGCTGTTCTCGAACTCCTGAGCTCAAGGTATTCTCCTGCCTTGGCCTCCCAGAATGCTAAGATTACAGGCGTGAGCCACCTCGCCTGGACTAGATTGGTAAATTTTCATTGAACTATCTTCAAGTTCACTGACTCTTCTGTCATTTCCAATTTACTGTTAAGCTGAATGATTTATTCATATTGTATTTTCCAGTTTTAGAATTCCCATTTGGTTCCTTTTTGTAGTTTTGATTTCTCTGCTGAAGTTTCATATCTGTTCATTCAAAGGGAGCATATTTTCCTTTATATCGTGAGCATAGTTATAATAGCTGCTTTAAAGTTCTTGCCTGCTAATTCTAACATCTGAGACATCTTGGACATTAGTTTCCATCAATTAACTTTTCTCTTCAGTATTGTGATGGTCAATTTTTGTGTGAACTTGGCTGGGCTGAGATGCCCATGTAGCTGCTAAAACATTATTTCTGGGTGTGTCTGAGAGGTGTTTCTGGAAGAGATTAGCATTTGAATTGGTAAAGCTAGTAAAGATTGTTCTCATCAATGTGGGTGGGCATCATCCACTCCACTGGAGGCCTGAATAAATAACAAAGGGAAGGGCAGAGCAAATCCACTCTCTCTGCTTGAGCTATGACATCCATCTAGCCTTTAGACATGGGCATTCCTGGTTCTTGAGTGAACTGGAATAGCACCACTGAATTTCTTGGGCCTTCAGCTTGTACATGGCAGATTGACGGACTTCTCAGCTCCATAATCACTTGGGCCAATCCCTTATAATAAATTTCTTTGTATTTATCTATATATATCGTATTGGCTCTATTTCTCTGGAGGATCCTAGTATGAAGTATGATTCATACTGTGTCTTCATATGTCAAGAAATTTAGGGTTATATCCTGACTTTGTGAAAGATACATTATAGACATTCTGGATTCTATTATGTTACTTAAGCAATTAGGCAGTTCATATGCAGAATTCAGGGCTCCCCTTCTGTGCCCCTCTCCTCCCAAACTTTCCCCTTTAATTTTCCCTTAACCTCTGTCCTCTGTAAAAGAAAATAAAAATCTAAGGAACCACCCCCCCAACTCCTTATGCAGAAGAGAAGGTGAAGTCCTCAGGTACCTGCGAAGGACTGGCCCCACAGATCATCCATCGAGGAAATTCCTTGCTGGCTTCCCATAAGCAAGGACATGCAAATTGTCACTTTAGGTCTGCAGGCCACATCTAGCTCCTAAAACTAAAGTCTGTTCGATTCCACACTGATAATGAACCACAAGTTTATCTTCACAGGTGAAGAACAGACACAAGATAGGATCAGACATTCTTGCAGCTACCCAGGGACATCTACATAACTGATGCTTCCTGCACTCCCTTTCCCTCTTCTAACATTCGCCTTATCTTATGTGAAAGGTAAATGTTTCTGGGTCTCACAAGAATGTAATTATTTGGTCTCACTACCCACCCATCCCCTGCCATATTCAATTATTTGAAGTTTCCAGAACAGGCCTCTGGACATGCTTCTTTCTCTGCCTAACCCCACCCCCGCCCCCCAACCCAAGTATCTTCTACTCATTCTTCAGGATTCGGCATAGAGATCTCTTTTGGAGAACTTTATCAGTCAGGACTGATTCAAGCACTAACAAGCCAAAAAGGAAGAGGAGGATTTAATGCAAGGGTACGGAGGTATCTTTGGGGAAGGAGCCAACCAACCAGGCACTCCGTATCGCTGGGACTTTATCTCTTGTCTGTTCTCTGTCCCTCTGAGGGGCTCCCACCTTTTTTTTTTTTTTTATTTTTGAGGCAGAGTCTTACTCTGTTGCCCTGGCTAGAGTGCCGTGGCATCAGTCTAGCTCACAGCAACCTCAAACTCCTACGCTCAAGCGATCCTCCTGCCTCGGCCTCCCAAGTAGCTGGGACTACAGGCGTGTGCCACCACGCCCGGCTAATTTTTCCATTTTTAGTGGAGAGACAGGGTCGCACTCTTGCTCAGGCTGGTCTCGAACACCTGACCTCAAGTGATCCTTCCGCCTCGACCTCCCAGAATGCTAGGATTACAAGCGTGAGCCACTGTGCCCGGCCTGTTCCCACCTTTAGAATCCCAATTTCCCTCCTTGAGTAGCTGTGTTCCTGCTTGCTTACTTCTCTTCCTGCCTCTCTAAACTACAAGTTCCATAAAGTTGGGACTATGCCTTTATTAATTTCCTCATCTCCAGAATTTAGCAGAGTACACCCAATAGAGCTCACACGTGGTAAAAAAAAAAAAAAAAAAAAGGCAGACAAGTAAACTGACCCTTAATACATAACCTAGCAAGTGTTGAAACAGACATTTTCAAGGTGCTTTAGGAGCCAGAGGAGATGGAGGACTCACACCTCTACCTGGGCAGCCAGCAGGCTTCAGGAGGAGACACCCTGATGTGTTGCTTGTCCTTTGATTGGAGGATCCAAAGGAAAGTCTCCGAAAATGCAGAGAATCTCTTAAAGACTCTCCCACCCCTCTGAGTCTCCACCCAAGTGAAGAGAGAACACGGAAGGTATTTCTGCATGTCGCTCGAAGGGAGGGGACAGGAACAGCGAATCACGGAGCAGAGACCTTCGTGATCTGTTTCTCTAACATTTCAGCCATTTGAGATTTCTTTCAGTCCCTCTTTCCCATCTTGGGGTCTTTGAATATTGTCTTCCCTCAGCTTTGAGTGTCTTCCTTACCCTCTTCCCTTTGACTAACCTCTAAACAGCTGGAAGGGTTCCCTCTGTGGAGAGGAAGGAGGCTTCCCTCTCCCCGTCAGTTAGGGTGAACCCTATCGCCACACCCTCCTGCAGCAGTCTGCTCTTCCCCTCTCTGAACGCTCGCCTCGCTGTACTGCCCTTCTGAAGGGCTGCCGCCCCAGCAGGCCATGGTCTGTGACAGCAGGACCACGACATCTCATTCCTGCCTATTCACAGGGCATGGCACAGAGCCTGGCACCTGGGAGGTGGTCAAAAATACTTGTTACTTGCTTTGGATCTCAAGAGTTAGTGCAACTTCCTCATTTTAAAGAGAAAAGCCAAGGCACAGAGGTAAGGAAGTGAATTTTCCAACGGTCTCAAGTTAGTGGTAGGGCCACACAGAGGCCCTGGGCTGGATCGCTCGCTCTCCGCCCTGTGGTCCAATGAAGCTGTGTCTCCTCAGCTTGCTTCTTTCCTGCCAGATCACTGTGATGATCAATGTGGGCATCATTTTTTATATTATCTAGGCTTTTATTTCTTCTAAAATGTGCCCAATGATGGCACTCTCCCAGGAACTTTTGAGACAGGGTCTCGCCTTGTTGTCCAAGCTAGAATGCAGTGGCACGATCATAGCTCACTGCAGCCTCCAACTCCTGGGCTCAAGTGATCTTCTGGCCCCAGCCTCCTGACAGGAACACTTCTTTCTTTTTTTTTTTTTTGAGACAGAGTCTTGCTCTGTTGCCCAGGCTAGAGTACAGTGGCATCAGCCTAGCTCACAGCAACCTCAAACTCCTGGGCTCAAGCAATCCTCCTGCCTCAGCCTCCTGAGTAGCTGGGATTACAGGCACATGCCACCACACCTGGCTAATTTTTCCATTTTTAGTAGAGATGGTGTCTTGCTCTTGCTGAGGCTGATCTCAAACTCCTGACCTCAAGCGATGCTCCTACCTCAGCCTCCCAGAGTGCTAAGATTACAGGTGTGAGCCACTGCACCCGGCCAGGAACATTTCTGACTCATGCAGAAATACCACTGCTTTTAAAGAGTGAAAAATTGGTGTTTATTTCCCTCCAACTTGTTAATTTGAAAACTTTCAAATCTATATAAAATTTGCATGAATAGGACAATCTAGATTCATCGGTTGCTAACATTTTGCACAGTGGTGTACACTCCATATATATGCACACACATATATACTGTATTCATGTACGTATACACATAAACTTATTTTTTGCTGAACCATTTTAAGAATCAATTGTAGACATCATTATATTTTACCCCTAAACACTTCAGTATGTATCTCGTAAGAACAAGAACATTCTCCTATACAAATACAGCATGATTATCACAATCTTACAGTTCCGCTAATTAATATACATCCATATTCAAATGTCCCCAGTTATCTTAGTTATGTCCTTTACAGCTGTTCTTTGACAGAATAGGGTCCAGGATCCAATGGGGAATGATGAATTGCATTTGGTTGCCATGTTTAGTCTCCTTTGATCTAGAACAGTTCCCAGACTACTTTAACTTCCACGATATTGACATGTTTGAAGAGTCCATCCCAGTTATTTAGCAGAATGTGGATTTGTCTGATTATTTCCTTATGGTTAGATTCAGATTAAACTTTTTTTTTTTTTTGCAAGATGCCACTTGCATGATGCCTTTTCATTGTAGTGCCTCCATTTCAGATGTGAGAAAGCTCTGCGCCTTGTTGTTTTTATTTTATTTTATTTTTTTATATGTTTACGTGCCACACCTCTGGAAGTTCTGGGCCTTAAGGACATTTCAAGCCTGGATGTGTATGGGGAGGAAGCCATACGTGTTCATCCATGTACCAGATGCCCAGATCCCCAGGGCTGGGCAGCAGGGAAGGCCCAAGGAGCTGGCGGATAAAGCCACAGCTTCAGTGTTGGCAGAGTTCACTGCCAGGGATGGCTGCTGCCTGTGGGGCACTAATGCTGGGCAACCAGGACCCAGTGAGAACCTCTCCTTCCCACTGGGAGCCCGGGTGTTCGATGGCCAGCCGGTTCCTCAGCTGATGGGTCACCTGCCGCTGCAGCCACTCTCTGTTGACGCAGCTGCAAGAGGAACAAGAAGAGGGCTGAGGGAGGTGGCCATGCCAGTGCAGTCCTACTGGAGGGAAGGGACAGCAAGGGGACAGGCATAGAAAGACAGAGGGAGCTGGAATGAAAAAGTGAGAGACGGGGGGACGCACACACCAGAGAAGGAGAGAAAATCTGAGACACAGACACACAGAGACAGAGAGAAACTAAGAGAGACTCCGATACAGAGGCCCACAGAGAAAACACCGGCGGATAAGCTTCACTAACAATTTACAAGTCTGTTTCTGAGGCTCTTTGGCTTTGGGATTCGGGACAGTGAAGAGTGTCTGTGTTTATACTGGTCAGACTCCAGGGGCACAAGGGTTTCCCCCAAGGGGCTGTGTGGGGTCACCTGCTCGGTCTGTACTTTTCCAAACACACAACTTCTCTTTTGTGCCCAGAAGCCAGGCCCTGGGCCAGCAGTTCCCTGCTCCAGCTCAGCATGTCTCTCCTTTTTTCACAGGGCTGTCCTCAGAGAGGGAAGTCTACTCGTGACACAACTGCGGTGAAGAAGAGGACCAGGACAGAGGCAGACAGAAGAGAGCGTCCAGAGAAAAGAAGGCACTAGAAATAGCCTTCCCTCTGGGGTAGGGAGGAATCCAGAATCCCAGGAGTAGCCCAGCGGGTGTGACCTTAGCTAATAATAACAGGCCACGGGGTTTTCTCACGAGAAAAGAGATCAAGGAGGAGGAGGAGGAGGCTGCTCAGCCCTAGACCGAGCGGGGCACACACAGCGTCTAGGGTTCTGCCAGAGCCAGTCTCCTCCAGAAGCTCCTGGGGAAAGGCTCTGCTAGGGAACAGAGGGTGGGCAGTGATACGCACTGTCTTGTGCTTTTCCTTGGCAGGAAGAGAAGACCATGGAAAGAGCATGGCCAGGGCACTTTTTTGGCATCACAGGTGAACCTAAGCGAAGAAGCCCCTTTCTGCCCTCTGCCCTCGGCCAAAAGAACCACCCCCAGTTCCTGCTTCTTACTGATGAGGTTGAGGGGTGTTAAGGGGCGAGACAGGACGTTCCGCAAACTCTCCAGCCATTCCCGCTGCTCCTTCTCGCTGGGGCAGGTGAGGACGAATCTCCGCTCCGGGGTGACAATGGTGATGCCAGCTTTCCAGCGATTCCCTCGGATGCCCTTGGGGAGGTCTTCATGTATTTCATACCCCTGCTCATTGCTCCCGAGAAAAACCTGGCCCTGCTCAAAAGCATCCTGAAAATAGAGGGTACATGGTCATCAGAGGCCACCCCAGGGTGGGGAGAAGAGGGGCCCCTGCAGCCCTGACAGCCCCAAGTTTTATTTTGGGAAAGGGGTGTGAGTGTCCCTGCCAGGATTTCTGCTGGGTGGCACCCAGAATTTGGAAGATTAAAAAACCCTAAAATAAATCACACACATCATCTGTTAAAAAGACACTCAACATTTACAGAGAGCTTATTAAATTAAGCACCAGGAATTTAAGTGCTTTATATGTAGTAACTCATATAGTCATCACAGCAGCCTCTGAGAAAGGCATTCTTGTGAAGCCTATTTTTCAGAGGAGGAAACCGAGGCACACCATTACAAGTGGCAGGGCCGAGACCAGAGCCCAGACAGCCCACACTCCTGAGCACTATGCTTCATGGGACTCAAGGAGGGAACACACCCTATTTAACTACAATTGGCAGCATTTTGGATGCTCATAATGGACTTCCTGAAGGTGAGGGGTGAGCAAAGCCTCCTACTGGGAAAGCTCCATGCACAGGAGATGACCTAGAGGGAAGCAAGGAGTAGAGGTCTTCCCCCCACCCCGGGTTTCTCTAGCCCTGGGGCTCTGGGAGGTGTGTTCATCTGTAGCTTCGCCAGAGACCCAGACAAGCACTGACCCAGCTTCATATGGAGACGCCCTGTGGAGGGACCTGGTGTGGCTCTTACCAGTGGGTTCTTGTAATAGAGCAGCCTCCGCTCCTGGGAATCCAGAGTGAACCACCTTTTCTTGAAAGGTTCTCTCTGCTGCAAAAGAGGGAACCTCTTACCGGGGATGACAAGACCTCTTCCTGAGGACAGAGGTCAGAGCCAGCCCAGACCAACCCAAGGGAGCTGGCCAGTCCCACTGGTTCTCCAGCCGAGCTTCTCCCTAATACTTCTCCCTAGGCCTGGGCTGGGGCCCTTGGGCTCTGAAGCCTCTCTCTGCCCACCCTGCTCCCCACCACCGACCTCGCACCCCACCCCTAACAGCTTCGCCCTGCTGCCACCAGGTGCTGCCTTGAGTTGAAGACGGGCTTCCCTCTTTTTTGGGCTGTGGACGAAGAAGTCTCAGAAAAAGGAAGTTGAGGGAATCAGAAGTGGCTACTTCTTGGCAAGGCTGAAAGTGCTGGCTTTGGCCAATTCTAACCTAGGTCAAGGGAGAGGAAGCCCTGGGACGAGAACCTCAGGGAGGGGCTATGCCCTTGGCTAGTAAAGGCAGGGAACCTAAAACAACCTAAAACTGCGTTTTCAGCCTGCCCAAGGCTTTCTTTCATACCGATTGCCCAACACCTTTCACTGCCCTCTAATCGACCATCCTATAAACACATCAACCCTTTTCTTAAAAAAGCACTGGAATACTGTGCTTCCGGGGAAATTTTTAGGGAGCTCCCTCTGCTTTTCCCCTCTTTTCTCTTCTCCTCCTCCCCCCCCCCCCCAACAGATGCCTCACCCAGCATCCAGGCTCCGCCCCTGTGGACCCTCCACGGGAGGGGAGGCACCGGACAGCCTTTCCCTCCTCCATAGATAGGTGGGAATGGAGCAGCCACTGGGGAGGGTGTGTGTGTGGCCCCTGGGTGCACATGTGTGTTTTCTCAGACCTGTCACCAGCCCCTGTCTCCCTTGGACAGTCCTGGAAGGCTCCAGGCACACAGCGCACAGGCTCCTGGAAAGCCCAGAAGCTGTCAGCTCGGGGAGTCCCTTTTCAGCTCTGCTCTACCAGGGGTAGGGCCAGTTAGCTGGAGCTAGGATGGAAGAAGCTGATGTGGGCGTCCCTAACTCTGGGGAGAAGGACCCTGGCTCACACGTCAGCTAACGCCCGGTCTCCACTGTGCAGTCCACAAGCATCGCTGTACTCAACAAACATCTGTTCACCTCCCCCAGCCTCCCCCATTTCCCCACCTCCCAAGTTCTGCCCTACTGCCGGCTGGGCCAGGGCCATGTACGTCCCCCAGGGAGTGGTAGAATGTACCTTTGGGCCAGTCTTTTCCATGAAGCCTTGTTTGAGGTAGTTCCTGGTGAGGAGGGGCACGAGCTGGGGGAAAAGAGACAGACATTGACCCCCTACTCACACCCCAGGGGCTCAAGGTTCCCCACCAAGCTTGGCTCCCCGACAAAGGGGAAGTTTGCAATGGGGAAGGATATGTGTTCATGGTTCACAGGGTTATATTTGGAAAGTGGGATGAACGTAATGTTAATATTTCAACAAAGCCAGTCCAGAGCACCCCAGATGTTTGCAGAGCTTACTGGCATGGCTGAGTCTCAGTTTAAGGAGTCCTTCAGTAACCCCTGGGTATGGCCACATACGCAGGCTCCAAGGAGACCCTCTTGGTGTCAGGGAGCATATTCTGAGGATCTACCATGTGTCAGGCTCTGGGTACAATTCTCAGCCACCCTGTGAGGGGGGTGTTATCAGCCTCATTGTACGTCTGAAGAAACCAGTCCTCAGAGAAGTGGTCAGGATTTCCCCAAAGTCACACAGCTGGTGCACAGCCCTAAGCCTGAGCCAGGCCTGGTGATTGCCCGGAGCCTCACACCGTACCCAGGCACAGGGTGGGAGGAAAGACAGAGGAAGAGGCGGGCTGGGAGGATACTGGAGAAGAGGTCATGATGGTGGATGAGTGGCGCAAGGCAACGTTGAGGATGTCGGCCAAAGACCAATTTCCTCCACGCGGGTGAGCAAAGATGGGAAGCTGGCCCGGACGAACGAGGCTGAGGTCTGCACTTTGTCCTCCCTTCATGCCAGTCAGCAGTCAGCACGCTCGACTCCCGCCCCTGGGAACCTGCGTTCATCGGTTCTGGGTGCCGACTCAGCGGACCGACCTCGAGGCCTGACCCAGGCCCTGCTGGGACTGCTCCCAGAGAGCTGCCATCTCAGTGCGTCACTGAGAGGTAGACGGAGGCCCCAGACGTCTGGGGACAATCAACATGAAGTTCTCAGGCTAACCATTACCTTGGCCACAGAAGGCAGACCGGGTCCCGTGACGGTTGTAACGGGGAGGCCCCGTGGCCTTCTGGAGCCCAGAGCACCAGAGGTCAAAGGGAGGATGGCAGAGAGGGAAGAGCAGCTTTGGTTATTCGCTTGACCTTCCTGGGACTCAGTTTCTCATCGGTAACATGGGAATAATGACCCCGCCCCCACTGCCCGCCTAAGAGATTACTAGATAAAAGGGATTATAAGGTAAGATGGGCTCCAAAGCACCTTGTAAGCAGTATGTTAGGGATCGGTGTACATTTTAGTCGGAGAAGGGTCAGAAAGAGACGACCAAATGCTGAGCCCCTTGACACCAGGGATAGCAGCCGGGCATCCTCAGGGGAGAGACTGACCTGCTTTTTGGAGGCCACCAGTTAACACCAGCTCCCGTGTGTGAGGCTGTAATCCCCCAGCTCCCCCGGAGAAGGCTTTTGGTTGCCCTCTGAGGTGCCCACCCCTCAAGTCTAAGGCCTTGCCTGCAAACAAATCTAGCTTGGCCTCTGAGTGTCTCCAGGGTCAGCAGACAGGGAGAGAAGGAGGTGGCCGAGAGGAGGCTCAGAAGTTGGGGTCCACATTTAGCTCACCTCAGACTCCGGGAGCTCAGGAAAGGCCATTTTTAGGTATTGCAGACGGGCCGCGCGGAGGGCGTTGAACCAGTCCACTATCTCCTGCCGAGAAAATGCAAAGGCCACGCAGACAGTGGTGAGATGGGGGCGGGTGGAGGCCGAGTCGGTGGCAGGAAGCTGGCTGGGCTGGCGGGTGCGGGGCAGCACTGCGCCCACCACACGCACACACCCCACAGCCCCACTCGGGGAATCCCAGAGGGCTCTCTCAGAGCCCCAGGGGCTAGAGTGGGAAGCCACTGACGCGGAGAACCCCAGGGCCATGGGAAAGGCTTGGGGTGAACTGCACGGGCATTCCGAAATGGCCTAGGACAGAGCTTCTCATTTTCTAAAGTGCATGAACTCCCCCCACCCCCACCCCCACCAACCCTCGGGGGATCTTGTTAAAGTGCAGATTCAAATTCGGTAGGTTTGGAGTGGGCCTGAGACTCTGCATTCCTAGCAAGCTCTCGGGCCGTGGAACACACTCTGAGGAGCAAGGGTCTAGGAAAGCGCTATCCTCAGATGTCAAAGGCCGGCGTTTGGGTGCGGGGCAGCTGCTCCTGGACATGCTCCTCCAACAGGAATTCGCCCGTGGCCTGGAGTGCAGCTTAGGCCGCAGCTGGCTTGACCCTTTCTGCTGTCCCTCTGCGAGAAGGCCTCCCTCGGCAGTGCGGGCCCCCATCGTCTCCCACCTGGACAACCACGCGCCTAGCTGGCCTCGATCTCTCAGTTGTCTCAGTTGGCCCTCTCACGGCAGCCAGAGTGATTTTCTAATCACAAACCTAACGCAGTCTGGCTTAGAGTCCTCTCTACCACCCTCAGAAAAAGAGTCTCAGTTCTTTAGCATGACTTACTTTCTCCTCTGAGCTCCTTCCACCCCAAACTTTTTGCAACCCCCCCCCCACCACATGCTGTTCCCTCCCCTTGGGACATTCTGTGTCCCCCATCTCCCTCCCACACACACCTTTTCCCCAGAACATTTTACTCATCCTGCAGGTTAGTTTAGATGTTGCAATGGGTAGATTTTTGGGTGCTTGCTCAGCCCAACCCCTGTTTCTGTGGGAACTGCCCCACCCGTCCTCACCCACCCCCAGCTGCAACCCCGTTTGCCGCTATGATCCTGCCCCTCCTTGGCCGCAGCAGCTGGACCAGGGCTGGACCAACACAGAGGCTCGACTGGGCTTATCAGGTTCTTTCACCCAGGAATTTGGAATTGGGAGGCCAAGAGACTTGTTCAAATAGCTGCAGTGCTGGACTTCGATGCGGTACTGTGATTGGGAAAGTCGTTTGAATATGGTTCCTTTGAAACCATTTCCTGTCCTCCGCCACAGGTCAGACACAGGCCAGTGTTCCAGGGTTCCGAGCTCTCTCCATGCAGGGGTTTGTCAAGAACCTTCTTAGGTCTCAGGCACTAAGGGAACGGGGTCAGCCCAGAAAAGATGCCCCCAGGCTTTCGCTTTGGAAGGTTCTCCTGTCACAAACTGGTGACCTTAGGGCCATGTTTGTTTGGCTCCTGAAGTTTTGTTTGCTTCAATCCTTGATGCAGGTTTTCCTGTTTGCCGCAGCCCCCACCACTCCTTATACCTGTCCACTTCACTTTTGAATGAGCTACCTGGCTGCTGAGGGCGAGGGGCTGCAGCCCTCACGATGCCCATCTGACAGAGGCTGCAGCCTGAGTGAACGAGGAGCACGGCCAGCCCCACACCGTCAGATGCGCCACAACTGGCCAAAGGGGAGGGAGCCGGGTCTCCTAAATGTCAGAGACCTCGGGCACCTCGACAGAAGTCCTCATGGCAGTGATCGGCATGGAGGGGTGGCCACCAGTGTCCACCCAGTCTGGAGATGGGGCAACAGCAGAGAGCCCACCATGGACTGAGAACCAGGGATCCCCTCATATCTCCCAGACGGCATAAGAAACAAGATTCTGGTAAAACCAAGGGAGGGAGCCAAGGAAGATGACTGATAGGAGAGTTCTTGCTAATTTTGGGAATGAAGCCCTTAAATTTAGAGAAACAAAGAAGTGTGACATTACTTGTATCCCCGGTGTTACAGACTAGTTTGTTAGAAAGAGTGTACTTTTTCTCTCTCTCTCCTTCTCTCTTTCTCTCTCTCTCTCTCCCTCACACATGCGCACACACACACAAACACACACACACAAACACACACACACACACACATACACACGGAGTTTCTGATTCTAATCTCTCATGAGTCCCCACCATACTTTTTGCCATTGAAGTAAATATCTCTGTATTTTTCTCATCTATGCCCCACCTTTTTTTTTTTAAGTGATGGGTGTCTTACTATGTTGCCCAGGCTGGTCCTGAACTCCTGGGCTCAAGAGATCCTTTTGCCTCAGCCTCCTGAGTAGTTGGCACTATAAGCACATGCCACCACACTTGGCTCCTCCATGCCCCCTTTGAGTAGGTTCAAGTGTGCTCCTATTTAGTGTATTGACGTAATTCTCTTTTTTTGAGACGGAGTCACACTCTGTTACCCAGGGCTAGTGTACAGTGGCACAATCATAGCTCACTGCAGCCTCAAACTCCTGGGCTCAAGCGATCCTTCTGCCTGAGCCTCCTAAGTAGCTGGGACTACAGGTACGCACCACCACACTTGGCTAATTTTTAACTTTTCTTTGTAGAGACGGGGTCTCACTATGTTGCCAAGGCTGGTCTTGAACTCGTGGCCTCAACTGATCCTCCCACCTGGAACTCCCAAAGTGCTGGGATTACAGGCATGAGCCACTATACCTAGCCACACAATTCTATTTTTTTTTTTTTTTTGAGACAGAGTCTCACTCTGTTGCCCCGGCTAGAGTGCCGTGGCGTCAACCTAGCTCACAGCAACCTCAAACTCCTGGGCTCAAGCGATCCTCCTGCCCCAGCCTCCCAAGTAGCTGGGACTACAGGCATGCGCCACCATGCCTGGCTAATTTTTTATACATATATTTTTAGTTGTCCAGATAATTTCTTTCTATTTTTAGTAGAGACGGGGTCTCACTCTTGCTCAGGCTGGTCTCGAACTCCTGAGCTCAAACAATCCGCCCACCTCGGCCTCCCAGAGAGCTAGGATTACAGGCGTGAGCCACCGTGCCTGGCCCACACAATTCTTAAATAGCAACTAATTCCTACAGAAAGCCTTTTTGACCTCGTCCACCCCCACTGTGCCACTTCCGTGTCCTCTGGGTGTCCACAGCATGACCACCACCTGTCACATCGTGTCCTTAGCGCCTGCTTCCCATCTGTGTCCCTTCCTAGACTGCAAGATCTTTGAGGCCCACAGCTCTGCGCCATCCACTACACACTCCCTAGAACCTAGCACAGCGCTTTGCACATTATGGGCGCTCAATAAGGACTCGTGAATTTCAAGAGTGAATTTCTAAATTAATAAACGATACAGGTGCAAAATTGGCCGCAAGACTTTGCCTTTACATCTGCCACAATCATGAGCAAATGCTAACTGCAGTGACTAACGTTCGCAGTGTGCTACACGGTTATGAAATATTCACGGTTCTTGTTCACTCAATCCTCAAAACCCCTCGGAAAGGTGGGTGTTATAATCTACAAACGAGCAAACTCAGGAAGGAAGGGACCTGCCCCAGTAACACAGCTGAGAGCAGCAGAGCCAGGTCTCCAGCTCTGACTCCAAACCCCTGCTCTTGAGGTCGTCCTACCTGGAACTCCTGCTGCCAGGGGCTCTCCCTGTAGCAGAGGGACGTAGGGTAGTACAACGGGTGCAGGGCTCAGGAACCACTGGCTGTGTGACCTCGAGCAAGTTGCTTAACACGTCCATGCCTCAGTAACATGGGTGTTATTTTGAGGATTAAGAAATGACAGATAGCAATCACCAAGAACAGTGTCCAGAGGAGACTGTAGACTATTAGAGGCTCACAAAACATCAGCCCCCACCTTCACCCCACCCCCACTTAGCATCTCTGGGCCCTGTGCAGTCACGTGACCCTGCCCAGGCTCTGACCCATATTTTCTTGGCCTGCTCTTCTCTGCCTGGGCTGGGTTCCTGGACAATTAAGTGTGCTCCTCAAACTTTAACGTACATAGGGATCACCAGGTATCCTATTAAAATGCAGTTTCTAATTTAGGAGGTCAGAGGTAGGCCTGAGATTCCATTTCTTTCTTTCTTTTTTTTTTTTTTGAGACAAGGTCTCACTTGGCCCCCCAGGCTGGAATGCAGTGGCATCATCATAGCTCACTGCAACCTCAAAGTCCTGGGCTCGAGCGATCCTCCTGCCTCAGCCTCTCAAGTGGCTGGGACTACAGGTGCACACCACCATGCCCAGCTAAATTTTCTGTGTTTTGTAGAGATGGGTCTTGCTCTTGCTCGGCTGGTCTCAAACTCCTGGCCTCAAGCAATCTTCTCCTCTGGCCTCAGCCTCCCAGAGTGGTAGGATTACAGGCGTGAGCCACTGCGCCTGGCCCTGAGACTCCATTTCTAACAAGCTTCTGTGTGATACCGATGCTGTTAATCCTGGACCACACACTGAGAAGCAAGGTCCCCTTGCACTGTCACCTTTGATTGTCTATCCATTCCTCCCCCCATATTTGGAATCTCTGGCCCTACCTGGTTTGCCATCCCTGGGCATAGTTGCTTCTGCTAACTGGACTCCCACAGGCGGCTGTGCAATGGCCAGATATATCCATGGCGCCAGCCAAGTTCTTCTCCCTCATCTTGCTCTGCCTTCCTCAGACCTCTGTATCAGGCTGGGAAGTGACAACAAATAAAGCAAACAGCAGCAGCGAACCACAAAAGGCAGCTGAGCACCTCCCAAATGAACAAGGGAGGTGGCGACCTGGGCCTGTGGGGTCCTGGGGTGCTGAGCCGGAGGGTGCGGTAGCGCTCCAGCCATCTCACCTTCCCGTTTTCATGGTACACGAACAGGTTCCTGGTGTGGCCTTCCCTCCTGTAGGTGATCTGCAGCCCGTGGGGGTGCCCTATCTTCTCTGTCTGGAAGGTGGCATTCAAGTCCTTGATGCTGATGACAGCTTTAGGGCTTTTACCCTGAAAGACAGAAAGAGGATACTCAAGACTCGGTGGCTGAGATTATCCACAAGACAAGGTGCCATTGATTAAAATGTAGAACTTAGTGGGGTGACAGCCCAGTGCTCAGGGAGGGAACCCCTTGCTGGGCTGACCGCTTACCTCTTCCTTAGTGTAGTACTTCAGGAGACCCTCTCTTGCCAGAAGGACAAACCTTCTTCTCAGGAACTGTGCATTGTCCCTGCCCCGCTTCCACAGGAATCCTTCTCGGTTACCTTAACCACCAGCAATCAGAAAAATTGAATACCCGTGACCTTGAGGCGCATAAGCAGCTCACAAAACTCGTAGGGTCTCAGGGTGGAATGAGCCCTCCACCTGCTGCCCAAGTATCTCCAACTAAACTTGGCTATTTCATCTGCAGGACACAAGGGTCCCATCTGGGGCCAATTCTGTGATGTCTTATTATTTCAGTTGGACTTCCCCCACTGTACAAAACCTTTCCTCTTTGGCTCTCCGTGGCATCAGGCTATCTCATAAGAAGACATAACAAACCCTTAAGAAGGCTAAACCCTGAGGGACTGAACTGATTCTGAAAGAGGCCGAAATATATATGGTCCTCCCTGGCTTCACAGTAACATCAGCCTAGTGAAACTTCAGGAATAATGAGTGACCTCCAGGCATATGCTGGTTTGAAGAATAACTTGTACTCCTGGTAGCCAGGAGAGCTGAGCATTGGCTGCCTTGGGTCCTCCAAGAGTGGTTTTGAATACTTTGCTCTCTGGGTCAGTGTCAGCTTGGACTCAGGGGAGCAGGGTGAAGCTGCCACAGGTCCAGGGCCACTAAGGAGGTTGTACCCTGCACAATGGCAGAAAGGGAGGCTGAAATCCAGCCCATGCTCCTCGCCAAGCCTCGAGCTGCACCAGGAGCGACAATTGCCAGGGGCAGGACCACCTTTTTCGAATTGGTCTGCCCAGTGGAGGCGTCTTCTTGCAATTTATACCAATACTCTGTATGTGCTTGTGGCCCTACAAGGACTTGTAAAAAATATGCTTCTCGGCCGGGTGTGGTGGCTCACACCTGTAATCCTAGCACTCTGGGAGGCCGAGGCGGGCGGATTGTTTGAGCTCAGGAGTTCGAGATCAGCCTGAGCAAGAGCGAGACCCCGTCTCTACTAAAAATAGAAAGAAATTATCTGGACAGCTCAAAATATATATATATAGAAAAAATTAGCCAGGCATGGTGGTGCATGCCTGTAGTCCCAGCTACTCGGGAGGCTGAGGCAGGAGGATCGCTTGAGCCCAGGAGTTTGAGGTTGCTGTCAGCTAGGCTGACGCCATGGCACTCTAGCCAGGGCAACAGAGTGACGCTCTGTCTCAAAAAAAAAAAAAATATATGCTTCTCTGCTGCTCAAACCATAAAACCCCACCAGCTGATGTGTTGTTATTTCAAAGTCAGAGGAACCCGCACCTTGACCTCTTGGCAAAAGCAAGGGCAGCAGGTATCTCTTGGATGGATCTTGCTCCTAACATACAGGCACTTTATTTTTTAAAACTCATTAGAACAGAGATCTCGAAAGATGATGAAAACAACTTTACCTGGGGGTGAGATGGTTTTCCCATCAGCCATAAATTCCTGTCTCTCATACTTAGCTCGAATCCATTGTTCCTTTAAGACCCTGCAGAGAGAGAACCTTCGGTCAGCTGTGATGCATTCTTTCCCCACAGTAACATTCCAAGCCCCTGCAGCTGAGAGTGGGAACATCACAGCAGCTGCCTTGCTGCCTGCTCAGGCTATCCGGGGTTTCTCAGCCTCAGTACTATTAACCGTTGGTGTTGGATAATTCTTTGGTGTGGGGGGCTATCCTGTGTTTCACAGAATGTTTAATAGCATCTCTGGTCTCTGCCCATTAGATGTCAGTAGCACACCCTCTCCAGTAGTGACACCCAAAAATGTCTTCAGATATTGCCAAATGTCTCCCGGGGGAAATATTTCCCCCGGTGAGCTATATGAGAGCCTGCGCTGGGCTTTTCCAACCCCAGCCTCAGCTCTCCAGGTCAATGAGATGGCTACCAACTCTCCTGGACCATCTGCACTGCACCCTTCCACTGCCCGTTGATGAGCTTAAGGAGGGAGAATCTAAGAGCATCTTCCTGTGGCCTGCCCATGACATCTGGGCATGCTACACTGGACAGAGCAGTGGTCTTGGGGTCTGACCACCTCGGACTAGGTCTCACTCCATCATTTATCCACTGTGTGACCAAGAGCAGCTCACTTAACTCCTCCGAATTTGGGGAATATATGCCTACCTCCCCAGAGTTGTTGAGATGTTTAAATGTATGTAAAGGGCCCAGCACTATGTTCAGCACATGGTAGGTATTTAACGCTACCCCAATCAGATACTGTCATCCGTGACCCCTGCAGAAAAACCATGCAGCCGAGAGTAAACTTAATTTAATTGTTTGATTCCCTCTCACCTTTTTCAGGTAAATGTTCCAAGGTTGACATGACCTTACCCCATAGCTATGAGAATGATCTAGACCAGAGCATACAGCATTCAAAGCTCTGGGCGCCCCTGGATTGTGTGGACCAAAAGGACCGGAACAGGAGAGATTGATTGGAAGCCCCCTCCAGGGCCACGCTGGGAGGTGTAGCCTGGCATCGGGAAGTGGCCTTGCTGCTGGTGGCATGAAGCCAGCCTAGGCACTGATCATGTTTGAGCTCCTGGCTTGGTCCTTCCCAAGGCTGGCTTTATCTCTGTCCTTCCTGTGGTCTGATCCCCAGAATCCATAATATCCTCTTTTGCCTAAGTTAGTTTAAATTGTGTTTCTGTCACTTACAATCAGGAGTCCTTCCTAATGCACAGCCCTCAGCCCGTGGACACAGAGGAGAGTCACCAGGCCCACCATGGGGTGGGAACCCTGGGTCACAGGATCAGAGCTGGGAGAGGGAATGGGGACCAAGGGACACTCATCCCGGTCCTGGGGATGGGGATTTAGAGGAGTTTTGGAATTGGGGGGAGGCAGCCATTAGTACTCAGCTAAAGAAGGTTAAAGTGCAGGGCTGCTGTTAGAGTCATGACAAGTAATGTCTATGTGGTGCCAGCAGAAATCCTAGCACATGGAAGACGCTCACCGGGAGCTTGGAGCAAAGAGCAGAGTGGCAGCCGTGAGACAGGAGGAGGCGGGCCCGCTCAAGTTGAGCCAGCACTTCCTGCAGCTGGGCCAGCCACGGGCAGTGCTCTGAAGCTGACACTGAGAAATGGATTAAAACTATTAATAGTATGTCGGGTGGCATGTGAGAGGTTTTACATAAGTTATTTCATGTAATCTCCACAACCATGCTACATGGTTGGGCAACATGATCTACATTTCATAAATGAGGATGCTGATAATCAGAGAAGTCTGGTAGCTTGTCCACCTCCTTACAGCTGGGTAGGGTAGAGTCAGGAAACAAAAGCAAGCTCTTCTGAGTAGAAAGCTATTCTTCCCCCACCACACCTGCATCAGTAGTCCTTGGGTTGACTAAGTACTGAGAAATTGCAACACCACCAGGTACAGTTGTGTAGTTTGCGCACTGCCCAAAAGCACCCTGCTGAGGCTAGGAAGCTGCAATGCAGCCATGCCCCTAGAGGGACACCTTCTCCTCATTTACACAAGGTGCTGTCTGGTAGCCCTGGTGGTGAGGCTGAGTCCAGAAGAAGTCTTAGGCTCAGGCAGTCTAGTCCTACAGAGGTCGCGTGTCACACTGACCCCCATCTCCAGGGCACTTGAACCTCCTGCTGCTTCACGCCCCCCTCCCCCCCCACCGCCCAGTCATATTAGATTCTCCCAATGCCATGATACAGTCACCCAGGCCCTGGTGTCTGATGGACTAGACTCAGATGAAAACTCAGGTTTTCATCTACATCATGGGGATAATATTAATAGCGGTACTTATCTCATAGGGTTGTTGAGAAAATTAAATTAATGCACATAAGCATTTAGCACAGAGCCTGGCACAGAGGCAAAGCTCAATAAATATTAGTAGCTACTATTATGTTTATGGTTATTATTTAGGGATCTGCAGCTCAGTTACTTGGAGCCAACTTGAGCTTGGGTGGGACAGCCCTAGAACATGACTTGATAGGAACTAACTCAAACACACTTGTTCTATTAAAATACCAGCATTTCTCCCCTCTATCTGAAGGCTACCAGAACGTCAGAGGCAGAGGCATAGATCATAGAGAAAATCCCCCATTTCACAGCTGTGGAAACTGAGGCCCAGAGAGGGGAAGTGACACACCCAGTAGAAAGAGGCTTGACCTAGGTCTCCCATGTGCTCTCCATGCTGGTACCGAAGGCTGTCCTGGGTCTTTCTCTTCCATAGAACAGACAACCACAGACAAAGGCAATAGAGACAGGTAGGGCTGGGGAATGAGGAACCAGGAAGACCCCTCATCCAGTTCCTACAAGAATCACCACTCACAGGCAGTCATTGGCCTGGGGGATGTAGTAGAAAGCTGGAACTCTGGCTTCAAACTTGGCCTTTACACGGAGGTTCCCGTTGTGGGTCATAAACTGCAAGACAAGAGCAACTCGAAGTAATATTAGAACTCAAAAAAATGTGAAATGAAACTATGGTCTGCCCACAAGGCTGCTGGTCTCACTGACTCCGAGGGCTGAGTCAGTGAGAAACTGCCCCCAAGGAGGAGATGTGCCCCCGGGCTTGTCCATCCACACTGCTGGGCAGCCCCAGACTGGATCAAGGAGGGCGGTAATAACTGCGCCTCACATAGGCACAGCACTTGACAGTTCTCACACATCGGCTCATTGGATCTTTAACTATTAAATAGCACCATTCTGATTTGAGAGATGAGAAAACTGAGGCTCAGAGAGGTTAGGTGACTTGCCTAAGGAAACACAGCTATAAATGGAGAGCTGAAATTTGAACCCAGATCTGTCTGACTCCAAAGCTCATGTTCTTTCTCCAAGTCCCTCCACAGATGGCCAGGACCCCCTGCAACCCTGAAAGTCTGCAGGATACCAGTATAGCTAGAGGATGGGAGAAGTGGGTGCTGGCCCCCACACAGGGCACACAGGTCCAGATGATTAGTGGGGTCCCTTGGCACCCAAGAGACCCAGAGGCTGATGTGCCACGAGTGGCCTTGGCAGCAGTGGCCTATCTGGGGCGAAGGCAGAAAAGGGAAGAAACACCAGCTTATTAATTCACATCCCTTGGGCAGAATGAACCCTACTCTTCTCCCCTGTAGGGCCTGCTGAGCTGTGTCTCGGGATTTACACCAGCTTTGGACCCAACAGAGCAGAGTTCAAATCTTGACTCTGTCATTTATTCACTGAGTGACCTGTAGGACCTCACCTGGAAAAAGTAAGAAAATATAACAGAGCAGTTATAAGGCACAAATAAAAACCCTTCAGGTGCATGTGCTGATTTACTGGTTTCACCTGAGGGGAGCAAAGCGGTCCTCTTCCTGGCTGGGGGAGGGGAGCAGGGCCACAGACCACGAAGTGGGATATTTCCCTCCCCTATTCCAGGACTTCTACTAATGACAACAGCCACTGTTAAATGACTACTTTGTGCTTGGACTGAGCCTACATTGAATCCTCACAGCGACCCTGTAAAAGGGTGGTGGCTTCCCTATAATCCAGATGTGGAAACTGAGGGTTCGCAGCTGGGATTAAGTAACTAGCTCAAGGTCCTCACTGCTTGCAAGTAAGCAACTGATGGAGCCCGAATTTGAACTCAGGGCCTCTGTCTCAGCCGCCCTGTAAGAGGCTGTGTTCCCTTTTGCTAGAAGAATTGCCCCACTCTGGGCCTCAGTTTCCTCCTCTGTAGAATGGGAGCGTCCCGCCCACCGCCTCCTCCCCGCCAGCTCCGTGTTCCAGGGCTCTCCACACGCAAGCCTTTGTACCTCCACGATACTGTCGTCCCAGAAGTCAAGTCTCACGGATTTAACTTTGCTGATGTCCGGGAAGTTGCGGTGGACGCCGGAGCAGTTGAGGCAGATGAAGATGCCCAGCTTGTAAGAGGCCCAGTCGGGATCTGCGGGGCAAGAGGGCAGGAGGGGAGCTGAGCGGAGCAAGGCGAGGAAACCAAGTCCGGGCTAGGGGCGCAGGGACAGGCAGGGCCCGACAGGGTTCTGCGGGCGGCGGCCAGCTCTGCCCGCGCCTGGAACCCCTCCTCCCTCGGTCTCCCCGCCTAGGGGTGACTAGGTTCCCAGCGTGGATCCTTCGGGTCGGCCCACGGGCCGTGGCTCGGGGGCGACCAGGGTGAAGATCTCGGAGGGAGCCCAGGAGCTGGAGGCGAGAGTCTGAGGCGGCGCGACGTGGAAGTTACAGGACTCAGGGGAACCGAGAGGAGGACGGGGAGGGCGGGACCCGCAGGCGGGGAGGTCCGAGTCAGGGCCCCTGGGCGTCCGCGGGGTCGCAGCGCTGTGCACTGGGAGCTTGGGCGCCCGGGGCCAGGCAGGGGACACAGGACGGTCAGGGGGCCTGGGTCGGAGGTGTGGGGTCGCTCGTGTGTGGAATGTCTGTGTCTCAGGGCGTGGGGCGCGTCCGGGTCGGAGGGACGACACCAAGACCCCGGGCCCGGGGAGCAGGACCGTCAGGGCTCCCGGCTGTGGGATCGAGTGTCGGGGTCCAAGGACAGAGCGGGAGGCAGGGGCCCGGCTTCGGGTGGGCGGGGTGCCGGATGCCCAGGGGACTGGCTGGGCCCGGGTCGGAGGTTCACGGTCTGGGCGACAGAGGGTCCCGGCCCGAAGGCGTCGTGAGGGTCTCGTCTGGGTCCCGCGGGGCCGGGGGCGGGACTCCGCGCGGTGGGAGGGAGGAGTCTGGCGGCCGGGGGTCCGGCTGGGGGTCCCGCGCTGCGCGCGCCCCCGCGCCCTTACCCGCCGCGCCGCAGTCGGCGCAGTGCGCGTTGCCGGTGCCCGCCGCCTGCAGCAGCTCCAGCAGCCGCCTCTTGTTGCGCTCGCTGTCGCCCATGGCCCGCTCGGCGGGCTCAGCGGGGCTCAGCGGGGCTCAGCCCCGCAGCCCCCAGACCCGCGGCCGCCCATGGCCCGTGCGCTCGGCCGGGCAGCGGGACAGGGACCCAGTCCGCGGCGCCCAGCCCCGCCTCTCCGGGACGTTCCGCCCCTCCCTCGGCCAACCCGGGCCGGCCCTGAGCTCTGCCGACCGGCGGGGAGGGACGGGAGCCCGGGACTTGGGGATGGGCACCTGGCCCGCCGCTTGCTCGCTGCGAGACCAGGGACAACCTATTCGACCTCTCTGGGCCTCAGTTTCCACCTTTGTAAAAGAGCAACAAGGACATATGTCTGCATCTCAGGGCTGCTTGGAAAATTACACAGAATCTAACTTCTGCTAAAGCGTTCTGCTGATGTGGGATCCTACATCTACCGAGAGACATAGCTATGTGCAATGCCACCTTAGGAAGCCCTCCTTGATACCCGTTCCCGAGCAATCTCGACGCCCCTGGTCCTCCTAGAACACTGTTATATAGGATCTGTCCGTTTCTTTTGGCCTTCGGCACATTTTTTTTTTTTTTTTTTTTTTTTTTTTTGTGAGGCGGTGTCTAGCTCTGTCACCCAGGCTGGAGTACAGTGGCAGGATTCGTTGCTCCCTGCAGTCTCGAACTCCTGGGCTCAAGTGATCCTCCCGCCTCAGCCTCCCGAGCAGCTGGGAGTACACGAACCGCGTGCCGCCGCACCTGGCTAATTCTTCTTATTTTTTTGTAGAGAGGAGGGTCTCGCTGTGTTGCCCGCGCTGGCTTCAAGCTATTCTCCCACCGCCGCCTCCCAAAGCGCTAGGATCACAGGCGTGAGCCACCGCTCCTGGCCATGGTCCTGAGGACTTTCTTTTTTAAGCAAGAAAATGAGGTTTATTGAGGAGAGAAAGGATTGTAGAGCAAGAGCCAGATGACGACCGGACCCATTGTGATAGCAAAAGAGCCTGAGCACTGTCTATCTATCTTGCATCACAGTTATTTATATACTTGTGTTAATTTTGCCCTTTGTCACCAAACACGTGGCCACACTAGAAATTTTGACCTCAGCAATTTTGTTTCTATATCCTTCATAGCTGCTAGAAACAGCACCCGCACATTTTTAGAAATCCAATAAATAGTTGCATGGTTGTGTTCACCAGGAAGTGCGGTTTCACGGAGGTGGACACAGCTGGGTGCGTTGATCTGTGAAGTTCCATCCCCATGAGGTGACGGCAGGGCGTCGGTGGTCTTGAATTTGGGCATTTCATTAATCCCCTTCCCCTGTTCTGGAACCTTGTCACTCCTTGACGTCATCCTTGGTGACTCCTGGAGCTCCTGGTAAAATAAATACTGCGCATCCTTGCTCTCTCCTCTGCAGGTAGACACCCACCTATCATATGCACATGGCTTAATGCATACAGATGACGGGTTTCCATCCTGATAAATCCAGCTGACCTGCCCACACCCCTTTCAACACACATGCACAGGGCCGCAGGGTATAAGGGAATGAATCCAGAAATTCAGGCTTTTAAGTGTCGGCTCCATCACTGACCAGTTGTTTGTCTTTGGGCAAGTTCCTTCACATCTTTGAGCCTTGAACTCCTCATCTGTAAAATGAGGATTGTGAGATGCACTGATAGGGTTGTTGAGATGGCACACAAAGCCCTCGAAACACAGTGGTTCCCTTGCTTCCCCTACCCCTCTGGTCGGCTGGTGGAATTGTCATTTGGAATGCTGTGTGTTATTTCCCATCCTCCCCAGGGTGCAGGAGGTCAAGCTGCCAGGACTGCAGGGGGCTGGGGAGGGGGCAGAACATTCCCAAGAATAACCAGCCCTGAGGGGTCTTGCAAGGGGGTGAGGCCTCGCTCTGGAGCAGCCACAGAGGGAGCACTGGGACATCTGGGGTCAGGGGGCATGGGGCTGTTTACTAAACAGGCTGCAAGATGATTCATTTCCGTTGCTTCAGATGAAAAAAGAGACAGAAATAAATCTCCCAGGAGAAAGATGGGAAAGGCAACCTAAGGAGGGGATCGGGGGAGAGGGGACACGCCAAGGGCATTTCTCCTCTGCCTAATGCTGGGGCAAATTGTGATGTTGGGGTGGCTCTTTGGCGCCCCGGCCTTCCTGTTTCTGCTCCTTTGCTCCTCTAAGCTGCTCTTCTCTGACACCTTCAGTCTCACCATCTCCTCCCTGGGAGTCCCACAAAAGCCAGCTCAAGAGAAAATAAAGCATCTTGTTTATGGAGAGGAGCCAGAGCTTGAGAGGTTCCTTTAGTTTCCCCTTTTCCCTTCCTTATTTCTAGAGGTTTCCATTTAACAGTAATCCAAGCCTCAAGGTGGAATTTCAGGCATCCTCAGAGCAAAAGAATGGTACTCCGGTATTTTGATTATGATGGATTTGTTCC
The DNA here is from genome assembly GCA_004363605.1 of Indri indri. Taxonomy (NCBI): domain Eukaryota; kingdom Metazoa; phylum Chordata; class Mammalia; order Primates; family Indriidae; genus Indri; species Indri indri. Next base: position 34,523 of record RJWJ010001350.1, on the reverse strand, counting down.
TTTCTTTTCTTGGTGGTGATGGGGTGATAATGGTAATTAATTATTGAGGCCAGGCACGGTGGCTCATGCCTGTAATCCCAGCATTTTGGGAGGCTGAGGCAGGAGGATCACTTGAGGCCAGGAGTTTGAGACCAGCCTGGGCAACATAGTGAGACCCTCCCTCTCTAAAAAAATAAGGAAAATTAGCTGGGTATGGCCTGTAGTCCTAGCTATTTGGGAGTCTGAGGCGGGAGGATCAATCGAGGCCAGGAGTTTGAGGCTGCAGTGAATTATGGTTGTACCACTGCAAAAAACCAACAACAAAAAACTAAAATAAGTTTTGAATGTTTTACAAAAGAGTTTCACACGTTTGATCATATTTGAGCTTCATGACCACCCTGGGAGGGCAGCATGGTATCAGGCCATTTGGCAGAAGAGAAAGCTGAGCCTCAAAGGAATTGGACCCAAATAAGGAGTGGAACAGGCCTAAAGCCAGGTCTCCTAGTGTGGTGTTGGCCAGTCCTAGGTTATTTCATGAAATCCTCTCTCCCTTTAGTCCTTTCATCCTGGGGTTTTTTTTTTACTTATAAAAAATTGTGGTAAAATCTATATAACATAAAATTTGCCATCTTAACCACTTTTAAGTGTACAATTCAGTGGCACCAATTGCATTCAATTATACTCACAATGTTGTGCATTTATCGCTATTCTTTGTAAAACTGTTCCATTGACAAATAAGATTGTATATATTCAATGTGTACAGTGTGATGATTTGACATACACACACTTTGTGTAATGATTAGCACAATCACATTAACGAACACACCCCTCACCACGCACCCTGTACCTTAGATCCCCAGAACTTGTTCCTCTTGTAACTGAAAGTTTGTAGCCTTTATTTCCACCACTATTTATTTCCAAAACTTTTTCATCACCCCAAACAGAAAGTGTAGCCCACTGGGCATTGGCCATGGTAAAAGTTGAGCTTAGCTTCAGGGCTCAGAACCAGAAGCAGCCCCTAAGGGAAGAGTACTGCGCCAAAGGCTATCGTGACCGTGGCGGACACTGAGCGCTGTGACCCAGGGTTTGAGGGCAGGGTGGGTCGAGGCAGCCTCTCTGGCGGCTGAGTCCATACAGCAGATGCTGGAGTGAGGGAGCAGTTCTGGCCTTGGGACAGAGTGTCCTCTATAAATAAAGCTCCCGGGGTCCCTCCAAGCACAAACATCCAGCTCGGTTCTCAGAGCACTGTCTTTGTCCAACCAAGCCAAGCTGCAGCAGGGCTGGAAGAAAGCCTTCGACTGCATTCCCAGGAACAGGCTCGAGGTCCCCAGGGAATGGAGCACAACCCCTTTGAAAATTAAATAATTATGTTTATTGGCTTTAGAATTAAAGAAACAAAACCGTAATTTTTTTTTTCCAGACAGTCTTGTTCTGTTGCCTGGCCTAGAGTGCCATGGCATCAGCCTAGCTCACAGCAACCTCAAACTCCTGGGCACCAGGGATCCTCCTGCCTCAGTCTCCCAAGTAGCTGGGACTATAGGCACGCGCCACCATGCCCAGCTAATTTTTTCTATTTTTAGTTGATTGGCTAATTTCTTTCTATTTTGAGTAGAGATGGGGTCTCACTCTTGCTCAGGCTGGTTTGAACTGAGCTCAAGCAATCCTCTCACCTCGGCCCCCCAGAGTGCTAGGATTACAGGCATGAGCCACCATGCCCAGCCTGTAATTATTAATTATAGGAAATTTGGAAAATACAGTAAAGAAGGAAGAAAACATCACCCGCAATTATGGCCACCATTTATTCAGGGATTGTAGTGTGCCAGGCACCCTGCAGGCATCATTCCATTTAACCTTCACCACAACACTCAGATACAGACTATTTTTCTGCCCATTTTACAGATGAGGCAACTGTGGCTGAGAGAGGTTGTGTCCAGGGTTACACAACAGAGGTGATGCAGACCGAATGATGCATACTAGAGCTGGGATTTGAATCGAAGTTTGCCTTGGGCCCTTTTCACGAATCTATTAGGTTGAGCTATGTGAAATTGACTTACGAAAATGGCAATGTCACCGGGAATGGTGGCTCACTCCTGTAATTCTAGCACTCTGGGAGGCCGAAGCAGGAGGATTGTTTGAGCTCAGGAGTTCGAGACCAGCCTGACTGAGAGTGAGACCATGTATCTACTAAAAATAGAAAAATTAACCGGGTGTGATAGTGCACACATGTAGTCCCAGCTACCTGGGAGGCTGAGGCAAGAAGATCAGTGGGGCCCAAGAGTTTGAGGTTGCTGTGAGCTACAATGATGCCACTGCACTCTACCCAGGGTGACAGAGTGAGACTCTGTCTAAAAAAGAAGAAGTTGCAGAAGCCCCAGACACCAGGAAGATGAGATCTTCAACATGGAAAAAGAGAAATATTAATATGAGATTACAGAGCAGCACATGGTTGACCAGAGAGCTGTGGACTGGCAAATTTTACGAAAAATCAAAGTGATTCCTCAGCTCCAGAGCTACCTGCAATCTGTATTTGCCCTGACAAATGAAGTTTATCTTCACAAATCAGTGTTCTAAATTTCTTACAAAGAACCTAATTAAATAACTGATACATTTTTTTAAAAAGGGCAGTATCATGCCGTTCAGCCTAATACCATGCTTTTAATAATTCTGCCACCAATCATCAATAACATTTTTGTGAATTTCCTCTGGTCTTTTATGAATACATAAATATGACTGGGACCATATTTTTATACAACTTTATATCCCTTTTTTACTTTCTTTACATAATAAGTCTTGTATCATCTTATTACGGATGTTTCATGGCGTCATTTTAATGGCAATGTAATGGTGTCTTTCCTCACTGTTGGACATAGAGATTGTGACCACTTTTTTGCTGTTAATACATAATGCTGTAATGAGTATCTTTGTGCCCAAAGATTTACAGATAGAACTGTATCTTCAAGCATCACAGGTACTGCAACTGCTTGCCATTTTACTGGTCTCCCTCATTCCTAGAAGCTTCACGAGGACAGGGGTTGGGTCAGTTGTGTTCTCCGTATCCCCAGCACCTGCCTGCCACATAGAAAGGATTCAATAAATGTTTGCTAAATAAACTAATGAGTATTGGTAAAATAATAATAATAATAATAATAATAATAATAAACAATGAGGTGAGAGGGCTTGGGATCACAAAGTGTTGTCCTCTTTTTGAAGGAAAGAAATAACAGGGAGGCAAGTGAAACAGCCGACCATCAAGCAGAGGGTCTGAATGAGTTTCCTGTACATTTGCATGTTCGATGTCATGTTGTCTTCAACAACAGCAACCAGCTCAGATCCCAGAGGAACTCCCCGCCGCAATACTGCCAAAGTGTTTGCTCATTCAGTCATTAAATATTTAGGGGGCACCTACTATGTACCAGGCACTGTTGTGGGTTCTGGGATATAGCCATATGACTGGGGATAGAGCTACCTTTGTGGAACTTACCTTCAAGTTGGGGAGATGGAATATGAACAGAGAAATAAATATACATATTAATGTATATAATACGGGGCAATAGTGATAAGTGCTATAAAGAAAAAAAAACAGAGTATGGGGATAGAGAGAGATAGAAGATGCTATTTTGATAAGGAGGTCAAGGGAGTCCTCTCTGAGGAGGTGACATTTAAGCAAAGATCCGAAGGAAGGGATCCAGCCAACCTGGAAGCCATCTGAGAGAAGAGTATCCCAGGGGAAGGGAACAGCTAGTGCAAAGGCCCTGGGGTGGTAACGTGCTTGGTATGTGCTTTGTCCACCTCCTTTGAACACAGAACTGTCCAACTCCATGCCCTTGTGCCTTGCTCATGCAGCTCCCTCTCCTGCCCTGGCTGTCTCCTCCTCAACACCACCCTCCTGCCTGCCCCCCATCCATCGAGCAAATTCCTGCCTCCATGCCTCAACTCAAATCTTACTTCATACAGCTTACCCCCATCATCCTCATCTATGTTCCCACAATATTCACATTTCTATGACAACAATCATCGCACTGTACTATGGTTGTTTTTTTAACTTGTTTTGTCCCACTCAGCAGTGCTCTGGTTAAGAACAGATTGTCATGTTCATCTTTGTGCCCTTGGTGCCTGGCAAGTGCTGGGCCTGAAAAATGTTGGTTGATCCAGTTATATGAAATATCCAGCATAGGCAAATCCATAGAGACAGAAAGCAGATTAGTGGGTGCCGGGGGCCCATGGGGGTGACTGCTTAATGGGTATGAGGATTCCTTTTAGGGTGTTGCAAATGTTCTGGAACTAGACACTGATGATGGTTACACAACACTGTGAATGTACTAAATGCCACTGAATCGTACAATAAAATGGTTAAAATGGTGAATTTTATGTGATGTGAACTTTGCCACAATTAAAACAGATAGTTGAATTGAGTGGAGCTGAGACACCATTACACAGGCGGTCCGGTTTATGGGAATTTGCATTGTGAATAAAATGCAATGACCCAACAGAGATCCAGAAAGCTGAAACATCCGTTTGTGAAATATGAAGAGCCAGAAAATAAATTCTGAATAGACACAGGATTGTTCGCATTTTATGTTGTTACCTGGAACACCGAGTGAGAAGTGAGGCATAGAGCTTTAGTCACAACTGTAATTGAAGGGATTAGAGTGACACCTGTTGGAAATGCGATTCGAACACTGGGATGCTCTTCTGTGGAACTAGTTTTTTTTTTTTTTTGAGACAGAGTCTCACTCTTTTGCCCTAGCTAGAGTGAGTACCGTGGCGTTAGCCTAGCTCACAGCAACCTCAAACTCCTGGGCTCAAGCAATCCTTCTGCCTCAGCCTCCCGAGTAGCTGGGACTACAGGCGCGTGCCAAGACATCCCGCTAATTTTTCTATTTTGTTAGTACAGATGGGGTCTTGCTCTTGCTCAGGCTGGTCTTGAACTCCTAAGCTTAAGCGGTCTTCCTACCTCGGCCTCCCAGAGTGCTAGGATTACAGGAGTGTAGTCTGATTTTTATCACCATAGATTAATTTAGTTTGTTTTTGTACTTTATATATAACTGTGTGGCTTCTTTCTCTCAACATTGTATCTGTGAGATGTATCCATGTTGTTGGGTGTAGTTGAAGTTTATTCGTATATACACAATAATCTGACATTGAAATATTCCAGGTTTTGGCTAATACGGATAGTACTGCTATGAATATTCCTGTAATTGGGTTTACCATATGAAATTACCATTTTTGTAAATCAACAACTGTCAAATACTGGCAATTTTACACGTATAATTCAATCTGTTACATGTCTTTGAGTGCACATATGTTTGCATTCTGATGGATAGCCACCCAGGGGTCAGACTGCTGGGCCATAGGATACACACACCTTCAACTTTAGTAGGTATTGCCAAACAGTTTTCCAAAGTGATTCTACCAACCCACCCTCCCATCAGCAAGTATAAGATTTCTAGTTGTTACACATCCTTAACGCTCTGATCTATTGATATAGCAGTATTGTATGTCTTTTTCATTTTAGCTATTCTCATGGGCGTGCAGTGGTATAACAATGTGGCTTTTTTTTTTTTTTGAGACAGGGTCTTGCTCTGTGGCTTAAGCTAGAGTGCAGTGGTCTGATCAGAGCTCACTGTAGCCTCCAACTCCCCAGCTTGAGCGATCCTCCCACCTCAGCCTCCTGAGTAGCTGGGACTACAGACACATGCCACCATGCCCGGTTAATTTTTCTACTTTTTGTAAAGACAGGGTTTTGCTCTTGCCCAGGCTGGTCTCGAACTCCTGGCCTCAAGAGATCTTCCTGCCTTAGCCTCCCAAATTGCTGGGATTACAGGCATGAGCCACTACGCTCATGCCACAATGTGGTTTTAATTTGCATTTCCCTGATGGCTAATAAAGCTGAACATGTTTCATGTTATTGGTTATTTGAGTATCTTCTTTAGGTGAAGTACCTATTCAAGTATTTGCCCATTTTTCAATTGAGTTGCCTGCCTTTTCTTATTGATTTGTAGAAATTTCAAAAATACTTTCTGGATATAAGTTCTTTGTCAGTTGTATGTATTGCAAATACCTTCCTTCACTTTGTAGCTTGCCTTTTCACTTTCTCAATGGTGTCCTTTAATGAACATTCTTAACCTTAATGAGGTCCAATTTTTCTATTTTTTTCTTTATGGTTAATACTTTTTATGTCCTGTTTAAAAAATGTCTGCTTACCTCAAGGTCATGAAGTTATGGAACACTAATTTTTAATGTTTTTCCCAAACAAAATTAACATTTTGAATTTGTCATATATGTGATTTTCATTTATTTTTTCAACAAATGCTTAATGAATCTCCAAAAGTGCCAGGCAATGTGCTGGATATTATAGGGGATATAATTCTAGTCTGTATCCCTCTTCTGCTGGGGTGCTCACTTATGGAACCAGAATTTTAAAATTAGGATGTGAAGATGCTCAGAGAGGTGACATCACTTGCCCCAGTTCACACTGTTATCACAACAGGATTGGAACCCGGGGTTGGAACACAGGAGTGACAGATTCCAGAGTTTGAGCTTAACCATTGAGCTCCTCTGTTTCCAGAAGGATGTTGAGCCATCAAGAATGGATTTTGTCACATTCCAGTTGGTTGCTTTCAGATTGCCTTGGGAATATGCAGAGAGTCAAACAAGGGGACAAAGACATGTAGTCAAAACACACAGATAAAAAAACAAAATAAAAACCCTACAGTTCAAGACAGTATGTATTATGAAGGAGATATGGATCAAATCTGTGAGAGGAGAGAGCGAGGATACTTCTGGCTTGGGAGACAGGGAGGCAAGGGGCATCCCTGTTGGCCCTTAAAAGGTGAGCAGAATTTAGGGTATTCAGGGAAAGAACATCCCAGGGAAAAGGACCGGCAGATGCAAAGGTGCAGAGGTGAGACAACATGAAACATGTGTGGGGAACTTCGAGTCACCCAGCTTGGCTCCTCAGCGGGTGTATTAATCAGCAAGTTATCAACTCCAAATAACAGAACGCTGAGCTACTGTGGCTTAAACAATCAGGTTGGCCCAGCAGGTGAACAAGGTCCTCAAGGCTCCGGCGCTGTCCCTCTTTCTGCTCTTCATGCCCATGTCAGCACATCGACAGACAGACGGCTGCTCCTCTTAGCTCTTCCTCCTGCAAAGAGAGCCACAAGCAGAAAGGGGAGATCGCCAGTTCTCTTTCCGCATCTCTCTCCCACTCTTTATCAGGACATAAAAAGTTTCCCTGATATGCCCCAAACAGAATCATACCCCTTCTTAATTATTAGCGCCAGGAAATGGGACTACCATAACCGGTCTACCCTCCCTGAGGACATGTCCGCCTGCCCACCACCAGGGACCTATCAGGAAGGAGGAGAGTTAGCTCCGTAGGTGTTGAGCGCCACAGTGGGGTGCCTGGTGGTGAGCAGAGAGACAGCTGGAAGGTGTAGGTGAGGCCCCACCACAGGGCAGGAGCTGGAGCACTGGGACTGCTGGCCAGGACAGGTAGGGTGTGTGTGGAGGGGGTGAGGCTTCCCAGCTGGGAAATCAGGTGTGTGGGTGGGAGAGGGCGGGTATTGCAGGAGCCCAGATGAGAGGCAGTGAGGCTCTGATTAGGACCGCCATCGAGAGGGAGAAGTGAAAAAGATATTTGGCAGGTCAGGCTGAAGGAATTTCGTGTGTTTTAAACTGCAGTCTGCCACGAAGATGTGAAATTAATATCAATTTAATGGCTCCAACTAACCCAGCTTTAAAAAAGAAAATCCTTTTCCTCCTCAAAATCCTTTATGTCCTTAGCCACTTGAACTTGACTTCATCCTTTTTCCTTTTACATCTCTCTGCAAGTTGCTTCTTGATCTTTTTGGGAATCTGAACCCTCTACCCACTGTAATGCTGGTGTCCCAAGGAGTTCTGTCCTTGCCTCTCTGTGCTTTTCTCACACGACCCCTCCCTGGCTCATCCCATCTTCTCCTGTGGGTAAAGTACCATCTATCCACGCTGATGGCCTCCACACCTATGTCCCAGCTCGGCCTCCTTGCCCAGCTTCGGACTGCCCTATCTACCGGACATCTCCACTCAATGTCCTGCAGGTTTAAAAATGGACCAGTTTTGCTTTTCTTTTTTTATTCCAGCATATTATGGGGGTACAGATGTTTAGGTTACGTATGTTGCCCTTACCCCCCCTCCCCCCTGAGTCCGAGTTTCAAGCATGTCCATCTCTCGGATGGTGCGCATTGCACTCTTTGTGTATGCATATACCCGTCCCCTCCTCCCCCTCCCCCCTGCCCGACATCCAATAGATGTTATTCTTATATGTACACTTATGTGTTGATCAGTTAATACCAATTTGATGGTGAGTACATGTGGTGCTTGTTTTTCCATTCTTGGGATACTTCGCTTAGTAGAATGCATTCCAGCTCTTTTTTTTTTTTTTTAAAGAGGGAAATAGAAACTATCAGTGTGCATCACATGTAAAAATGCAGCGTGTCTTTTTTTTTTTAATGAAGCTTTTGTTTCACCCATGTATTTATGTGTCCTGGGTCACAGTCAAAAAAATTTTATTTTTTATTTTTTTGAGACAGAGTCTTGCTCTGTTGCCCAGGCTAGGATGCAGTGGCATCATCATAGCTCACTGCGACCTCAAACTCCTATGCTTAAGCGATCCTCCTGCCTCAGCCTCCCAAGTAGCTGGGACTACTGGTGTACTCCACCACTCCTGGCTAATTTTTCCATTTTTCGTAGAGACGGGGTCTCACTCTTGCTCAGACTTGTCTCGAACTCCTGGCTTCATGCGATCCTTCCACCTTGGCCTCCCAAAGTGCTGGGATTACAGGTATGAACCACCATACTCGGCCTAAAAAAGCTTTAAAAATATGGAAATTAGGCTAGACATAATGATGAAAGGAGTAGGAGGAGCCAGGGACATCTGCATCTGGATGACAAAAACCGGGTATGGAGAAGAAGCTAGTTTCTGGAGGAAGATGATGACTTTCATTTTGAATGCACTGATTCTGGCTTACAGTAAATCATGCACAGTGGTTGCCTCTTTCCCTACCACTTTCAGCCTCTGGTCAAAGTATAATCCTGAACGAATGCTCTCAGGAATGAGGGTGTTGCCCCTACAGGTCATTAATTATTAGTTCTCAAGAAGAGGTGATTCTTTAATGGGGAAGCCAACACTTTTTGAACCCTTATTTTGTGCTGGGTTCTCTGCATCCAGTTGCTTGTTAATCCTCCAAGCAGCCCCCGTTAGGCGAGTACCATTATTTCTGTTTTGCAAATGAGGAAGCTGAAGTTCAGAGAGGACGAGAAACTGCCTACGGTCATGCAGTTAGTAAGCGAAGAACCGTCTCACCAGCAAACCACACCATCTCCGAGAGCATCACCAGGACGCCCTATGGCCTCATGCATTAGTTTCCTGTGGCTGCTGTAACAAATTACTACAAGTTGGGGGGCTTAAAACAACAAAAAGTTACTCTCTCACAGTTCAGGAGGCTAGAAGTCCCAAATCAAGGTGTTGTCAGGGTTGGTTCCTTCAAAGGGCTCTGAGGGGAATCTGGTCCATGACCCTCTCCTAGCTTCTGGTGACTGCTGGCAGCCCTTGGCCTTCGTTGGCTTGGAGGTTTATCACTCCAATCTCTGCCTCCATCTTCACGTGGCATTCACATGTCCATCTTCTCATAAGAACAACAGTCATAATGGATTAACTCCTGCCCCAGTCCAGTGTGGCTTCATTTTAACTCATTACACCTACGATGTTACCTTATTTCCAACTAATGTCACATTCGGAGGTACTGGGGGTTAGGACTTCAACATATCTTTTCTGAGGGATGCAACTCAACCATAACACCTCATTAAATTGAATAAGCCCTGGAGTTAAGAGGAACTTATTTCCTCCTATCTTAGAGGATTTTGCACAAAAAGTTGATCTTCATTTCTTGCTAGATTCCTAAATTCCCCAGACACTGCCAAGATACCAGAATTCCTATGAGTAATTCTTCTTAATGATTTCCCACAACTCCACTGCCTTCTAGACAACATCCACGCGAACAATCAATCCGCTGCCACTTCATGAGAAACGTAAACCCATCATCTTTCTCTCCCTCTTGAATTCCCTGTTTTTCACACTACTGGCTAACATCTCTCCCTCTTCCAGAAAGAACCCTTTTCTTTCCACTCTCCTCACATCTCCCAGGTTCAGTTCCTTACGGTTGTCACTGTCATGGGAGGACACACTACCTTCTCCACTCCTCTCCTTGCTTCTGGGCTCTTCACCTATAATCCAGCCCGTATACAATACACGGCCAATTTTCCAGAAACACACCTCAAGGCTGACCCCACAAATCAAAAATCTCAGGGGCTTCGGGATACCTGGTGGAGTTATTCAACTGCTCCACTCTGCATTCAAGGACCAACCAAATTTGACGCTGGACTATCTCCCTCCATCCCTTCCCAATGGAATACTACTCCCAATGCCAAAGCCAACTCCTCCTCTCTAGCTACCTCCTCCTCGTCCCTGGCGTCCCTGATCCCTTACCTGTCCTGTGTCCCTGCAGAACTCCAGAAACACCGCGCATCTCTCCCGGTCATTCCCTTCTACCCCATGAGGTGGTTATTTGTACTGTTCTACGCTCCCGCACCAGACACCGCTCCTCGCGCCCCAGAATGGGCCTAATAGGAGCTCCTCAATCTGTGCGTCTAGAATAAACCCAAGGCGGGGCGTGGTGGCTCACGCCTGAGTCCTGGCACTCTGGGAAGCTGAGGCGGGAGGATTGCTTGAGCTCAGGAGTTCGAGACCAGCCTAAGCAAGAGCGAGACCCCGTCTCTCAAATAACTAACTAAATAAATAAATACATAATTAGAATAAACTCAAGGAGTCTCCACGAAAGTAGGAGGTAAAGAACTGGCCCAGGCGTTTCCTTCCCAGAGATTCGGCCCAGCCGCTATCAGAGTCCGGTCCGGGCGAGAACGTTTCCCTGGTACGGTGGATGGAGTCTGCGGGCCAGCCACGGGCTCAGGACCAGCACAAGGCCTCCGCCGGCGGCGCCGCAAGCCCCCAGCCAAGCCGCGAACATCCTACTGCTCAAGCGGGACACACTTCAGGCCCGCCCTCCGAACGCCGCTCGGACCGGAACCTTCTCGCCGAGTCCTGGCCGGGCGCTTTTGGGCGAAGCACGCAGGAACCGGAAGTTAGTGGAAGAGGATGGGATACGGGAGCCTACCGGTGTAACTTGGAAGATGAGCGTCCCTGGTCTCCTTATGGCAGGAGGTAGGGTGCCTGGAATATTGGGTTAATTTCTCATCTGTCATTAGCCCCTGATCCTGGGAGTGTTTCCTTCTTCATGTCCCGTGTCCAAGTACCCCTCTTGGAGCCTCAGCTGAGCTGACGGGCGGTTCTGGTCCCCGGGCCTCGGAACGTTTGTCCTTCCCTGGCCTAGAGGTCTGGGGGTGGGTCCGCCCCGGACTGGGCGGCAGGAGGAGGAGAGGCAGGCGGCAGGCAGATTCTAAGAGCCGCTTGCCTACTTCTGGCTGCATTATTTTCCTGTGGCTGCGACGTTAGAGTGACTTTCCGTTGGTTTTACGAAATTACGAAAATGGTGTTTCTTCTGCTAGCAAAAACATACTAATGGTAGATATCTTGAAAATGCAGTCGGGTGCGGTGGCTCACGCCTGTAATCCTGGCACTCTGGGAAGCCGAGTCGGGAGTATCGCTTGAGATCAGGAGTTCCAGACCAGCCTGAACAAGAGCAAGACCCCCGTCTCTACTAAAAATGGAAAAATTAGCCAGGCGTGGTGGCGCGCAACTGTAATCGCAGCTACTCAAGAGGTTGAGACAGGAGGATCGCTTGAGCCCAGGAGTTTGAGGTTACAGTGAGCTATGATCACGCCACTGCACTCCAGCCGGGGTGACAGAGCAAGACCCTTTCTCAAAAAATAAATAAATGAGGAAATAGATAAATACATAACATTTTTTTCTTTTAATTTTTTTTGAATTTTACTTTAATTTTCAGTAAGTGAAACTGAAGACGAATTAAGATCAAGATTGGGTGCTCTAGAAAGCAAACACATAAAACTTAAAAACATTTTTAAAAAGCACACATAAGAAAATAAAACTGCCCTTAAACCCACCACTTAGTTAAAACATTCCTTATAAACATATGAAATTTCATTTTATTTGGTTTCACCAGATGAAATACTAGTGAAGATAAATCTTAACAGGAAATACTAGTTACAAGAAGATCCCACTAAGGTTAAGAAAATCAAAAACGTTGAGCAGTTGAAATCATTTCAACTACGTGCTTCTTGGTGGGTTTAAAATAGACTTTCCCAGGTAGTAAAACTTAGGACTGATTCATAAAGATCACGGGACATCTCTTGTGACTTGACAACAAAAGCCCTATTTTAAAAATACTATATAGGCTGGGCACCTTGGCTCATGCCTGTAATCCTAGGACTCTGGGAGGCCCTGGCAGGAGGATCCTTCAGGCCAGGAGTTTGAGACCAGCCTGGGAAATCTCTACCATAACAAAACAAAACAAAAAACTATAGATATGTATAACTATGTATTTACACTTATATATATTATGTATATATTATATGTACGGTTATGGTCAAGCCTGCAACTAACCCTAAAAGGAAGTAGGACATTCCAACTTACATTTAAAAAAGTTTTTTTTAAGAGGCAGTGTCTCGCTTTGTCACCCAGGCCAAAGTGAAGCTGCGGGTTCGTGGCTCACTACAGCCTTTAACTCCTGGGTTCAAGCAATCCTCCTGCTTCAGCCTCCCCAGTAGCTGGGACTATAGGCGTGTACTACCATGCCTGGCTCATTTTTTTTTTTTTTTTTTTGAGACAGAGTCTCACTCTGTTGCCCTGGCTAGAGTGAGTGCCATGGCGTTAGCCTAGCTCACAGCAACCTCAAACTCCTGGGCTCAAGCAGTCCTACTGCCTCATCCTCCCGACTAGCTGGGACTACAGGCATGCACCACCATGCCTGGCTAATTTTTTCTATATATTTTTAGTTGTCCAGATAATTTCTTTCTATTTTTTTTAGTAGAGACGGGGTCTCGCTCTTGCTCAGGCTGGTCTCGAACTCCTGAGCTCAAACAATCCGCCCGCCTCGGCCACCCAGAGTGCTAGGATTACAGGTGTGAGCCACCGTGCCCAGCCTTAATTTTTTTATTTTTTGTAGAGACAAGGTCTCACTCTGTCACCCAGGCTGGAGTGCAGTGGAGTGATTATAGCTCAGTGCAACCTCAAACTCCTGGGCTTAAGCGATCCTCCCACCTCAGTCTCCCTAAGTGCTGGGATTATAGGTATGCACCACTGTGCCTGGCTCAACTTACATTTTGCTAAATTTTCCTTTCAGGGAGGTGGAGATGCTTTCCAGTTCCTTTGGGCTCATTCCTGTTCCAGGCTCTACGTAGTTCCTGCTGTCGGAAAAAATCCACTGCACCTAAGAACATTATTCCCAGTGTTGCTTTTTGTGATGAAAATGCAAAGGAGTCTCAAAATGCACTTGACAAGCTCTTCTCTTCAGAACAGCAGGCTTCCATCTTGCATGTGTTGAATACAGCATCTAATAAAGAACTTGAAGCTTTCAAATTGCTTCGTGGAAGAAGGTCCACCAATATTGTAGAGCACAGGGAAAAGTTTGGGCCATTTCAGAATTTGGAGAGTTTAATGAATGTGCCCCTGTTCCAGTATAAAACTACAGTTCAAGTTTGTAACTCCATACTTTGTCCAGAGACTGGAGGGAAAAAAAAGTTACAGGAAAACCGGCACCTGGGAAAGCTCATCAAACCAGACATAGGAAGAGAAAGACTTAAGGTATATTCCTTTTCTTAGTGTCTGTTATACTGTCTAACATTTGAGACCCTACTCTGTAAAGCACTCTTGTGGGCATTGGATTGAGAGTTAATGAGGTTCTTCAAGTTTAGCTGGTAGATCTAAATATATATCTATAAATAGATAACCTATTATACGAAGTAGTGTGTGATCACTACCAGATAACGAGATGTACAGTAAGTTGGTAGTTGAGAGGAGAAAAAACTGTGGGCTATGATTGTTGGGGAAGGTTACTGGAAAAACTCAATTTGGATCATAAAGGAGAGAGAGAATTAAGCTGGCTGGGAGAGGAGGGCATTCTAAGTAGAAAGTCGATGTTGAGAAATAGGTCTGTGCAAGGTTTATTTAAGAGGAATCTTGCAGAGATACCCAGCAGAGATATCACAATCTGAGGATTGTGTTTGCAGTAATGAGAAATTAAGGTGCAAAGACGGGTTATGGCCAAAGAATGACTATAGAACATTATACCAGTCTTAACAGTAGTATTTAAAACTATTTTCTGTTCCCTCCTCGACTTTAAAAAATCATTCTAAAAGCAATTCTTTTTCAGTGTTATCTTAAAAAATAAATATTAAAATTAGTTGATAGATAAGTCAAACATTAAACTCTGGAGGAATTTACATCCTGTGTAACATTGCTTGATAAAATACTCTCTTATTCCATAACAATAATAAGCATAATTTTTTTCCTGGACCAGTGGTTCCCTGTTTTTTGGGGAATATGGATATTTTAACACATTGACTGCCACACTAGAAAAAAATAATTTTTCCTTGGGGTCACAGTGTTTTATTATGAAAATAGAATAAAAACTTCGAAAACAAAATGATACTTTCTAATTTAATACAAAATTTGTTATTTTTTTAATCATTTTTTGTGTGTGAGTCATATGCAACTTGAAAAATAGTTCTCACGGCTCCCAAGGTGAAGAGACATGTGAGTTACATATGTTTTATGAGGCTCAGGGCTCAAAACTAACGGGAGTCAAATACAACTCACATGGCAGTTAATGTGGTAAAAACCTGAAGACTATGGACCCTCTTCCCAGAAAAAAAAAATATAGCACATATGCACAGAATACTACATATACTTTCAGAGGACTGGCATATCCCAGTAAGTCCATCCATGTACTCTAGATGGACTGCTGCAGCAGATGATGTGGAACATATTTCAACCAAATTTTTCAAGGAGGCTTTTCATCCAAATTCATGGCTAAAACTACTGTTTATACTCAGATTATAGTAGAGTTGCAACTTATTTAGGGGACTAGGTTCTGAGTCAGTTTGCATAGAGAAAGTCATGCAGTAAAATCCTTTAAAAAACATCTATTGCCCAGGAAATACTGTGTGCAGCCTGGTTCACTGATGCTTATGCACACTAAAGCTTGAGTCATTAAGCTAAATAAAAGAGCTAAAAAGAGCTCTGTATTTTGTAGATGTCTAGGCATCCCAGCTTTTCTGCCTTTAAGATATTTATCCAGTTCTTAGCAGTGAAAGGGAGATGGGCATAGAATTATAAATTGTTCCTGCTTATCTGCCTCTGTATCTATAGAACATAGTAGTAGTTTATTTATCAGTATAACTAAATGAGCCATGGGCAGTGAGGTAACAGCATTGCACTGTATCCCCAGCCCAGACTTGGCACAGAGCTAAGTCCATATATCCAATTATGTGTTATACATTTCCCCTTAGAAGCCCTATAGGCAACCC
Organism: Indri indri; assembly: GCA_004363605.1. Lineage (NCBI taxonomy): Eukaryota > Metazoa > Chordata > Mammalia > Primates > Indriidae > Indri > Indri indri. Next base: position 19,001 of record RJWJ010001350.1, on the reverse strand, counting down.
AAACGTAATAACATTTAAAAAACAACTCATTTCCCCACACCTTCCTGAGTTGATGTGCCTCCTGTCTCCATCTAGAATGATGCCACCTAAGTCACTGGAGTAAAGCTGGAGTTATCCTGTGCTCCTCCTGCGACCTGCATATCACTTCAACTCCCACTATCTCTAATCCGTCTTTTCCTTCTGTGGTTGTCCTTGATTCTTAGTACTTTGTCATGTTATGTGATAGGTACCCAGCACAAATCCCTGCCTTTAGTCCCCTTCAGTCCATCTTCTACATAGCTGTGATTTTTCTGAAATATAAATCTTACACTGTTCCTTAAAATTCTGTGCCTTGGTGGCCCCCTGTAGTTCTCCGGATAAAACAAGTTAATTAACTTTACAGAAATTTGTCTGCCCTTCTGCCCTTTTCCCACTCAGTCTCTATTCCACCGGCAGAGTGTGAGATGTCAAACAGCCTATCTTTGCAGACAACCGGGCGAAATAACTTCCTGTTTACCATCCTACTCATTCTCCTAGTCCTCCAGTAAGCCTTCCCTGACTGCTTCTTCTCTCTACGGTAACTGTTTTATGGTGGCATTTCTTATGATGTAGTTATGTTCCTTGTTTCCCAGTATCTAGCACAGACCATGGCTACACTTGAATATTTACTTTAGGTTAGGTGCTGAAAATAAGTTAAAAGTTCTTTGTCTATAACCTAACTGCTGCTGGTTACCTTTTAATAATAATTACTCCTGCATTTTTTAACAATTTTCAGTTCATAAACTAAATAAATTTGTATTCCATAAGCAAGCTAGGCATTATGAGTTTGTAGATTAGGTTTTATATCTGTTAAAATGTTTACGCTTGGCTGGGCACAGTGGCTCACCCCTGTAATCCTAGCACTTTGGCAGGCTGAGGTGAGAGAATTGCCTGAGGCTGGGAGTTTTAGACCAGCCTGAGCAACATATCCAGACCCCCCACCTCTACAAACAATAAAAAAAATTAGCCGGGGCGGGCGCGGTGGCTCATGCCTGTAATCCTAGCACTCTGGGAGGCCGAGGCGGGTGGATCGCTCAAGGTCAGGAGTTTGAGACCAGCCTGAGCAAGAGCGAGACCCCGTCTCTACTAAAAATAGAAAGAAATTATCTGGACAACTAAAAAAATATATATATATAGAAAAAATTAGCCGGGCATGGTGGCGCATGCCTGTAGTCCCAGCTACTTGGGAGGCTGAGGCAGTAGGATCGCTTGAGCCCAGGAGTTTGAGGTTGCTGTGACCTAGGCTGACGCCACGGCACTCTAGCCAGGGCAACAGAGTGAGACTCTGTCTCAAAAAAAAAAAAAAAAAATTAGCTGGGTGTGGTGGTGCATGCCTATGGACCCCAGCTACTCGGGAGGCTGAGGCAGGAGGTACACTTGAACCCAGGAGTTTGAGGTTACAGTGAACTAGGATGATGCCACTGCACTCTAGTCTGGGTGACAGAGTAAGACCCTGTCTCAAAAAAAAAAAAATTGTGTTTATACTTGTAATTAAACCAGCCTTTTCTTTTAGGCAGTTAATAGTATCGTATCTATTGTTTTTGGTACTCGAAGAATTGCCTGGGCTCACCTTGATCGTAAATTGGCAGTGTTGGACTGGCAGCAAAATCCCTGTTGGAGATTATTGGACAGAACATACTCATCATCTATCTATTTAGAAGAGGTAAGGCAGTTACACCTCCAAATTCCTACCTGCTAGAGCTCCTTGTATACTTTAATTTTCTAGTCCCAAAAGAAATGTAATAAAATAGTAAGAATGGATTTTCTTATTGGCGAGTACTTATGACTCACCCATTCCTATTGTTTTCCATCACCTTTGATTTTTAAAAATTGAATCTTTCTTCAGTGAGTTCAAGAAATGCCTTATGTATCAAAGGCAGATACTGACAAAATCAATGGTAAAGTATTTCTAAATGTTATAGAACATCTGTATCTTATATTTATAAAGCTTATTTTTTAAAAGAAGCTCATTGTCTCATTTCAGCCTTCAAAACCTTGTGAAATGGGCAGAAACTATTATCTTGATTATATATATGAAAACTGCTTCAGTCAAGCATCTGATGTTTAGTCAGTTGCAGAGGCGATTGATTCTTGGCTAGTTACTCTAACCCTATGCTCTACCGTAGAAATTTTGTAAAGGTTAATAAAATAGTTTTACCTTGTCTAATCTTAAAGGCAATGTAGACTTTAGAAATTATGAAGCCCATTTTTCAGATGAAGAAACTGGGACTTAGAGAGACTAAACAGCTTATCTTAACTTAGTTTGTTCCTGATAGAACTATGACCAGAATTTGGCTGTCCATAAAATGCTTCTTATTTCAAAATTGTCAATAGCAATATAAGTTACCTAATTATAATATTTTAAAATAGAAGTGGAACAGAGAGGGGACCCAAACACAAAAATTAATGAATTATTTCTGCTTACTTATTTTGTCTTTTTTTTTTTTTTCTTTTTTAAGATTTCATCCATCATTTCAAAGATGCCTAAAGCAGATTTCTATGTTCTGGAAAAAACAGGACTTCCCATTCAGAACTCATCTCTGTTTCCTATATTGTTACATTTTCATATCGTGGAAGCCATGCTGTATGCTTTATTAAATGAAACCTTTGCTCAGGATGGGCAGCATCAGGTGCTGAGCATGAATCGAAATGCAGTGGGGAAGCACTTTGAACTGATGATCGGTGACTCCCGGACTAGTGGAAAAGAACTAGTGAAGCGGTTCCTCTCTGAGTCTGTCCTGAAGGCAGATCCTCGGGTGGTCTTCCCAGCAGATAAAGTAGTCCACTACAGACAGATGTTTTCATCTAGTGAACCACAAAGAATAGAAGAGTTATATGATTCATTATTACAAGCTATTGCCTTCTACGAATTAGCAGTTTTTGATGCTAAACCTTAGAATTCTGAGGTCCATGTACCTGCCCTAATGTTATATTAACTTATATTTATTAGCTCCAAAGTTGTAAAACCAATATTTTGAACATCCATGTTAACGGAGAAGAAAACATATTTTGAGTGTATTTTTAATATACTCAAAGTTGTTTAAAAGTCTGACTTTCAGCTGTTGAATGGTTTACACAATAAGGATCCAATTCTAAATCAATAAATATAGTATTTTGAGATTCTGTGCCTTTCAGGTTTAAGTGTTAAACAATAAGATGCCCCCAAGTAACCAAAACAAGAAACTAAGTTATCTCTCCTTAAAAGCAAATACCATCTATACTAAGGATTTGCATTATTATTATGTTGTTAAAATAAGGAATAATGATTTTTCTATGTGGTAGTCATGAGAATAAATCTAAAGACAAGTGATAATACAACTTGTAGAATCCTCTTCTCTTATTCTCTAGGTAGAATGTGGTTTGCTACACTGCCTCAAAAAGGCAATTTTCATCAGCTCCAATCTATTAACCCCAGAACAAACAAGATTTGTCTAAGAGGCTCATTTTTTTAACTGAAATATTTTACTTGACAGACCATTGTTTGATAAAAGTAGGACTTAATTTTTTCCCCATACCTCTCCATTTTTTCATTATGTCTGCCTTAGTTCAGGCCCCTACTGTATCTCCTATACTGAACCCAAGTCTCTTTGATGTGAAAGTATTAAATCTTTTCTTTAATCTGGAATTGAAATATGCTTATTGGAAAAAAAACCAAATAATCAGAAGTATATAAAGGAGGAAGTGGAAGTGCTCCCATCACTGGCACCTCCAACTCCCTAGAGCTGGTATACACTCTAGACTTGCTGCCATGCACATACAGGTCTCTACATTTACACACATGGTTGTATACCTAAACATCTCCACCTTGGAAATGTCGAGAATATCAAACTATGCATGCCTAAAAAGGAAATCATTCTCTTTCCCTCCAAACCACATCCATTGGCATTGCTTTCTACTTTGGTAAACAGCTTCCTCAACCACCCAGTTGTTCATACCAGAAACATGGCATTCTGCCTCCCACATATTTCTGGAAATAGCTGTAAGTGAAAATGTGTCACTTTTAGACATTTATAGGATAAAATGGAAGGAATGAAAAGTCATCAAAATTTGGTTACTTTTATCACAAAAGTGAATTTGAATTTTATAGGAATTTATCATTTTTTAAGAATGATGAAGATTTTTTCCCCTAAATTATACTAAATCTAAAAAAAAAGATATTATATATGTCCCTATTAGGGAGGAAAATACTCCCATTATTTCTTAATTTTTGATGACTTGAATATAATTGTATGGAGTTATTTTACTTTGGTTCATCAATTGTTGAGAATTACCAGAATTTTCTAATAATAAAACACCACATTAACGGGTAAGTGATCTATAAGAGGAACTCTGCAGGAAAAAAAAAAAATCAATATACTTTAAAAATTCTGTAAGATATAGCCTATATCCAAACCTACATAGTACACGTATTTACCAAGATGATTACATCTGAACTCTTATTTAAGTACTACTAAGCCTTTAGCTTTAGCCTTTAATTAGATCAATATACTACTCAACACAAGAAAAGGTAAGTTGAACAAATAAGAGGTAAAAACATATATTTTCATACACATTTGTAAACAGGTATGCATCTATACTTTTCAAAACTGTACAATAGTAGGATCCTTTTGAGTTAAAAATAATTCACCATATAATATATGAATATTAAGCCAACATAAAATACAAACACTGGAAATAGGGAGCTACTTTAAAACACACCTGATTATCTGATTGCAAAATGATTTTACGTGAAATGTGACATTTTAAAATCTTGTTATTAAAAATACTTTTTTCCAAAAACATAACCTTAAGTGGAAATGGCTATTATGTAGAAATCCTACAGCAGAATCCTCTTTTGTTTTGTTACAGTTTTAATGAATAGCAGTTTGTCCAAAATAGATATTAATGTTATTAATACCTTTATGAAAGTAAAACATCAATGATATAAAAATATAAGAAAAATGTACAAGAAAAATGATTTGAGTTGGCAAAATATAAAAGATATCACATGGGTGCTAAAAAAGGTTTATGGAAAGTATAATTCATAATCTTGATTTTTGTCAACATTCAATGATTCAATGGTAAAATATCCTGTTAGAGTATACTAGGAATAAATTTATCAGGAAGATCTTACTTTTTGAAAAATGAAGCATAATTTTCTTCCTAGGAAGTTTTCTTATGTATTACTTCTGTATTTTATATTTTGTATCATGTAAACTTTTTAAAAAAAGATTACCATTAGGTGATTCATACTTATGACTTGACAAAAGCACTGATAATTGGTTGGAGAAGGGTGGATTAAGGGGAACAGGAAAGGGAAAAATTATAGATTAATTTAGCACTGAAACATCTTTAGAAATATCTTAGTGAGCTTTTCCTTCCAGAAACAGCTCACTCACATACAAAAATTCTAAGAAAGCTAAGTTGGATAATACAAAAAATTCAGAAAAAAAAAATACTACCACAATCATATATACAATTTGTAACTCAAATTTGTCTTAAATATTTGCACACCAATAAAAAATATACAAATTGTTTTAAATGTACATTAAGAGAAATAAACTTTTCCATGAAAATCAATATAATATAAAAATGCATCTTAAGGACCATAATCTGTACAAGGCATCGTTGCAGATTATTAAGGGAAGTCAGCTGCCAAAGTATTCACAGTCTGTTTCGGGATGTCAAGATGAATTCCTTCAAAGTAGTGTAGGAACCTGTCAAAATTACAAAGAAAAATACAACTTAATATATCCATCTGATGAAAATATTTATTAATCCTGAAATAGCCATTTAAAATGTTATTTTTATAGCGGCTTTACCTTCTTTTACTTTTTCCTTGTTCTTTTAGTTTCTCAGATCTACAAATGTTTCGAAGAGTTGGCAAGTATTCAATAATACTAGCTTGTCTGTTACCCAGGTTCAGAAGAGATCGACTAGAAAATACACTTTTAATGACTGCTATCCTCTTCCAAGCATGACTGTAAATTAAAATTAATACATTACTTTTTAACACCCAATAAAAATGCAAAAAATCTCAAATACAACCAGTTTCCTTGCCTCTGGTCTAGACTATATGACACTTTCAGATTAATTTCCTGTGAACACATCAATTACTCCCATACTGAAAAATCTTAATGGCTATCTGCTATCTGTCACACAAGTCCAAATCTCTTTCCCTGTTCATTCAAGAGTTTCCCAAATCTAACGCATCCTAATCTCTCATTATCTCTCTTCCCAGCAAGCTGGTCTCCTTAACTGTCTGAATAGAAGCTACATTATGAAGGGCTTACCATGATCCCAACATTTTAAAATTTAAAGACAAAACTCTAATGATTTCCCATTTGTCATTTATTACTGAAAAGGAAAAAGTAAAGGGAAGTAAGACTTACTCTAAATTAGCTGCTGTCTGATTAAAGTATACATTATTGCGCTTTTGTGAAACATAAAAAGTAAGATCGTTGGTTGGATCCCTTCCTAATTTCTTGCAAGAACTCAAGGTTTCCAATGCTTTTGAAATAGTAGAAGAACATTTAGTGAAGCTGAGAGCTTCTGCAGCTGCCTTTAATTCTCCAGAGCTTTGAGAAGTCCATCCATCATTACTCTCGAGACTAAACTCATCACAAAGTCCACTTTTAACCTTTCCATTTGTCCAGCTAAAGTCATTTTTACCAAATTCCTTTTGTTCCTTTACACCAGTTAAAAGGGCATCTAAGAAGGACATGTTATCCATGAACTCAGTGAGAGAATTTAAACAATGAGCAACAAGGGCAGAACGTTTTTTTTCTGCTGGTGTTTTACGAGAATGAGAAACAGATTCAATGTTAGACTCTAAACATTTGTTTTGTTTCCTTGTCTCTGGACTGTGTTCTTTGTCTCTGGCTTTGCTTTCTTCTGAATTTGAGGAAGAAGACACAGGGGATTGGCGAACAAATTCATCAGGAAAGACCAATTCAGTGTCAAATAAGTCACTATCATCTAATACCACCATCTTTTTCTTTTTTTTCTTCTTTTTTGACTTTTTCAATGGCTGCTCTCCAGAATGTTTCCTAGCAAGACATTTCATACTTTTTGTTGCTGCACTGGTATCCACAGTTACTGATGAGCCACAAAGACTTTTTGTTTCTGGAATAATATCAACCGGTAATGGTAGAATGAGTTCAAGATTACTATATAAAAAATCTACATTCCGCATTTGGAATTCTGTAAGAAGCTGGATGAGTTTATGCCATTCTTCCTTTGTTGTGATTTTGTGCTGAAAAACAATTTTGAGTAAATGTTACGACAGTACACAGTTTAAACATTTTTTTTACCCATATGAATATAGTGATTTTCCTATTCTGTCTTTAAATACTGAGTCACTACCCCTCAATTTTTTTGTTTTTTTATTTCAGCATATTATGGGGGTACAGATGTTTAGGTTACGTATGTTGCCCTTGCCCCTTCCCCCCTACTACTCCTCAACTGTATTAACCTGCGCTTAATACATGCAAGCAGTACTATGAGTCTAAAAACAGTACTATGAGTACTATGAGTCTAAAAATTACATTTGGACTGTGAATTTGGAGAATGAAATCCTCTAATATTTAGTATATACTACGATTACAATGAGAAGCTCATTTATTTAAAAACTACTTCTCTGAAATTGTCTATTTATCTGAAAAGTTTTCTAAACTCTATTTTAAATCCTATAATATGCATTTAGAGCAATGCCTATGCACCATTCGTCAAAGTGATAGTATGTGTTAAATTCAGAGATCTAAAGCCTGTTAAAGCTACAGGCAAATGTAAGTTAAATTTAAGATTCAAAAGACAAGAGTTAGTGTTGGGAAGATGAAAATGAATATAAACTCAGTATTCCGAAATAGACATTGAAAATACCTTTAAAAATGAAAATAAGTCTTCAGAAGGGGAAAAAATGTTCTTAAGGCCAAACAAGGTCTCAACACACCCGGTGTCACATTTGGGAACATCTGCACGATTCCTTTTAGTATTTTTAGGGTTAGTTTTGGAATCAGGGCCATCTTCAGAGGAAACCAGTTGTACATTTCTGCTATTTCCTCCTACAAAATTAATAAAAGAAAATTTTAGCTATATATATTTTAAATAAATTGTATCGAACAATTATTTAAAGTCTGAGATCCTGTGACATCTTTTGGACCTATACCCCCATTTTGTTCTTTTCCACATATGTGTCTAATTCATCAAGAGTACAATATAAAGCATTTTTATTTCTAACAACACATAAACTAAGTGAGGTGATGGTGGGGGGCTTTTGAAACAATCCAAAAGAAAAAATGCAAAGACTGAATGAGCAAATCACAGAAGAAAAGGAAATGTCTAATAAATTCAAAGATCTAATAAAAAGATGTGCAATTTCACCTGTGAGCATGGAAATGCAAATTTAAATAGATACCGTACTTGTTTCATCTCTTAAATTGGCAAAGTTAAAAGACTGATAATCTAGGCCGGGCGCAGTGGCTCACGCCTGTAATCCTAGCACTCTGGGAGGCCGAGGCAGGCGGATTGTTTGAGCTCAGGAGTTCGAGACCAGCCTGAGCGAGAGTGAGACCCCGTCCCTACCAAAAATAGAAAGAAATTCATCGGACAACTAAAAAAAAAATATATAGAAAAAATTAGCCAGGCGTGGTGGTGCATGCCTGTAGTCCCAGCTACTCGGGAGGCTGAGGCAGAAGGATTGCTTGAGCCCAGGAGTTTGAGGTTGCTGTGAGCTAGGCTGACGCCACGGCACTCCAGCCCGGGCAAAAAGAGTGAGGCTCTGTCTCAAAAAAAAAATAAAAAAATTTAAAAAAAGACTGATAATCTAGTTCTGTCAGCAGTACACATAAAAAACCATCACATACTATTCATGGGAGCATAAATTGGTAAAATTATCTTCAGAAAGCAATCTGACAATACCTATCAAAATGTTAAGGGTACACAGCTTTAGACCCAGCAGTCAGACTTCTAGAATTCTCTCCATCAGAATTACTAATAGAAGGATATATGTATAAAGATATTCACTGTACTTTAATGACAAATTGAAGATAATTTAAATGTCTATTAATAAGTGATGATTGATTAAATTTGATACATCCATTCATTCTATGGAATAGCATGCAGCTATGAAAAAGAGTAGGTTAGAACTGTATGTGCTGACAGTAAATTGCTGAGTTAAAAATAACTGCTGGCTGGGTGTAGGGGCTCATGCCTGTAACCCCAGCACTTTGGAAGGCTGAGGCAGGAGGATTGCTTGAGCTCTGGAGTTTAAGACCAGCCTGAGCAACATAGAGAGACCCTGTCTCTATGAAAAATACAAAAAATTAGCTAGGCATGGTGGCTAGTGCCTGTAGTCCCAGCTACTCGGGAAGCTGAGGCAGGAAGATCGCTTAAGCCCAGGAGTTTTAGGTTGCAGTGAGCCTATGATAATTTCACTGCACTCTAGCAGGGGCAACAGAGTGAGACTGTCTAAAAAAAAATAAATACATAAAAATAACTGTCTAACTATATATATATATAGTACTGGTTAATTTTGCTGTAAATAAGTATGTATCAATATTTTATATGCATAAATAAAGGTCTAACAGTGGCTAACTTTAAGAAGTAGGGGACTGTCTTTAACTTTTTACTTTATACACTTTTGGATTGTTTGAATTTCCAATGAGTATGTCTGTGTTTTCTAAAAAAGGGAGGAATGAAATGCATATAAAATAAGATCTTTAAGAAGAAAAACTACGCTATTCTTAGTTTCTATTTTCTAAAGTTCTTGGTATAGCAATTTATATCCAGTAGTATGAGAATAGTTATTAACTTATTTTTTACACTACGATATTTTCCATGTGTTATTTATCATATTTACTTTTTAAAAAATTTTTTTTGTGGAGATAGAGTCTTGCTCTATTGCCCAGGCTGGTCTCAAACTCCTGGCCTAAAGCAATCCTCCCACCTCAGCCTCCCAAAGTGCTGGCATTACAAGCATGAGCCATGTCACCTGGCCAAAATATATATTTACTTTTGAGAAATAGTTAAAGCTACCAGCTTACACTGAATTAAATATATAGGTATATCTCCTTAGAAAAAGAATATGTTGAAATTTTGAACTAATTGAAGGGGGAAAAAAAACCTGATAGGGTATTAATATTATAGAACTTCACCTTCGTTTTATTTAAATATTTGTGTATTGGCTAGGCCTGGTGGCTCATGCCTGTAATCCTAGCGCTCTGGGGAGGCCGAGGTGGGAGGACCACTTGATGTCAGGAGTTCGAGACCAGCCTCAGCAAGAGTGAGACCCTGTTTCTACTAAAAAATAGGAAGAAATTAGCCAGGCAACTAAAAATAGAAAAAATTAGCCGGGCATGGTGGTGCACGCCTACAGTCCCAGCTACTCAGGAGGCTAAGGCAGGAGGATCGCTTGAGCCCAGGAATTGGAGGTTGCTGTGAGCTAGACTGATGCCACAACACTCTAACCTGGGCAACAGAGCAAGACTCTGAATGAATGAATAAATAAATAAATAATTGTGTATTTACCAGAGCAGAATCTGTAACTACAGAACTGTGACTATGGAGATAGAAACCACAAACTAGGAACTTCTTCAGGGAAGGAACTATGTCTTATTTATGTAAACACAGGACCCAGCATGGAGAAAGGACTCAAAAAATATCTGTGACTTGAATTAAGTAACAATGATGATTGAAGGATAATAAAAAATAAAAGCATTTCTGAAATAATAAAGTTCTTAGGAAAGACAGAATTAAAGACTATTGAAGTGGCCGGGCACGGTGGCTCACACCTGTAATCCTAGCACTCTGGGAGGCCGAAGCGGGCGGATCGCTCAAGGTCAGGAGTTCGAGACCAGCCTGAGCAAGAGCGAGACCCCGTCTCTACTAAAAAATAGAAAGAAATGATCTGGACAACTAAAATATGTATATATATATAGAAAAAGTTAGCCGGGCATGGTGGCGCATGCCTATAGTCCCAGCTACTCGGGAGGCTGAGGCAGAAGGATTGCTTGAGCCCGGGAGTCTGACGTTGCTGTGAGCTAGGCTGACCCCACGGCACTCACTCTAGCCCGGGCAACAAAGTGAGACTCTTGTCTCAATTAAAAAAAAAAAAAAAAAAAAAAAGACTATTGAAGCTAAAAGGGATCTTACATTACAGTAATATAAAAATAATATATATCTGTATATACTTGTAGAAGACTCAATGGTTTTAATAAGTGAAAAAAGTTGCTAAATAATTATAGTTCTATTTGTTGTATAAGAAACCATATGTTTATAAATGTATAATTAACAGTTTGAAAAATTTAATAAACTTTTGGAGAGGAAACCAGGTGCAGTGGCCCATGCTTGTAATTTTAGCTACTCAGGAGGCTGAAACAGGAGGATCACTGAAGCCTGGGAGTTCTGGGCTATGTTTAGGCCTATGAATAACCACTGCACTCCAGCCTGGGTAACATAGCAAGACCCTGCTTCTTAAAAAAAAAAAAGAAAAGAAGAATGAAAAACCTTTGGGGGAGGAAAGGGAATAGGGGGTAGTTTTTTTTTGTTTGTTTGTTTTTTTAAGGCTACTCAAGTGAAGCAGTGAGAATGGAGAAGGAACAAAGGAATCTCTAACTGGTTGTGATCAGTTAGTTGTAAATACCACTGCACTTAGACCAGCCTACTTTTATAATCTTAAAAGAACAACCACAAAATGAAAAGATTATCTAGTGCCGACCTCTCACTTTTCAAGGTAAAGAAACAGGATCAAAGAGGTAAACTGAATTTCGGAGGTTAAAAAAGGAGCATAGCCAGGAAAAGAATCCATGTTTCCAGGTCCAGTTTAATTCTAGGTACCCCACATTTAATGTTTACAAAACTTTTCATCAACAAAGTTGACATTCATGTATTTATTCTGAAAATACACATAACTGGATGCTCAACATTTTTATAATCTTTCAAATATTTTAGTATAGCACAGATTTTAAAACAAGGCCCCATAGTAGAAATCTTTTATAACAGATCAACTTACGACAAAGGGTTAACGGCCTTTCTTCTAAAAATCCACCTCCACTTCTAATCCAGAATTGTAAGTAAAGGATACTTTTTCTGATATCACAAGTATTTGCAGTTACCAAGGTTACAAAGTCTTTCACATCAGTTCTAAAATTCTCAGTTAAGCAGATCATTTGTAGGTAGCTGGCAACATTTAGCTTAAAAACACAGAGAGAAACGTGGTTAGTTGTAGAGCTAACACACATACAGCAATAATACATATGAACAATATTTAAAAGTGAGACAAATTTTGCTAAAATTCTTTAATATTTTAAAGCTCTTCTTGAGAGTCAAGCTGCTCTAAAAAACATAAGGGAATATACTACTAAATTTAAAACATTTATATATATTTCTTTTATTAACTGTATATAGTCTAAGACAGCTAGAGATTCTCCAATCTGAACATCGATGCAGTTTTATAAACCCTAACAAAACCCCTTAGGATTAAGGAATAGTATAGCTTGATAGACTATTTTATAGCCATCAAAATTATAACTATGAATACTAGAACACTGAAAAATACGTACAGAATTTTTAAAAACCAGAATTAGAAAATTACATCAATGAGTGCATAAAAGCATATATGTATGTAAATAAGAAATAGAAGGGAAAAATTTAAAAATATTTGATTTGTTGGGAGTAAATGGACAGTGAATTTTCTCATTTTATTTATTGTTCCAGTAATATTGCTATTATTTTTTTATAACAACAAAGCATATACAATTCTCTTCCCATTGTTGTTTATAAAAAGCTTTTTACCTTGGAAAGCTAGAATAAAATATTTACATTTTACAGATTTTATATAAGATTATTAGCATTTTCACTATGCTAAACAAGATAATTTAAAAAAAACTTTTTTCCCTATGAAATGTCTGACTTTATTCTATAGACATTCATTACTCCTGCATACTTCTGAGACTTCTGCTTCCCATAAACGGGAATTCTGCTTTCAATAATGAAAGAGTAGCTGCTATCAAATAAATCCTGCCATCAGGAATAACTATAAACTCCGTAATTAATTATAAATAAATCAACTACCTGAAATCACAAGAAAGTGAACAAAAGCAGACGAAAACTGCAGGGGAAATCAACACACGGGCAAAGCAAATGGCCCTGGGAGATTCTCAGCCTTTCGCCCCCGACTTTTAAATTGATTTTTGAGAGCATGCTGCAGCGGGAGTGGTAAAACTCAGACAGAAATTCAATTATTAATATTTGCTCAAAGAACCAAAGGACAGAGTTTGGGATAATTAGTATCTGGAAAGCAAGAAGGGAGGTTCCAGAAAGTAAAAAAAAAAAAAAAAAAAAAAAATTCTAGCTAAAAGGACTCAAATCACTGGTTGATGCTGGAATTTCACATACATGAGGTCTGTCTCAAAGGAGCCCAGCTGACACTAAAATAACTGAAGAGAATTTTTTTTTTTTTTTTTGAGACAGGGTCTCAATTCTGTTGCCCCGGCTGGAGTGCAGTGGTATCATCATAGCTCACTATAGCATCAAACTCATGGGCTCAAGTGATCTTTAATTTTGTAATCTTCGACTTTGCTGCTGAATTCATTTATTAGCTCTAACAGTTTTTGTGTGGACTCCTTAGGGGTTTTCTACATATAAGATCATGTCATCTGCAAAGAGAGATAAATTTACTCTCTCCTTTCTTGCATGGATGCCTTTTATTTCTTGTTGTTGCATAATAGCTCTGTCTAGGACTTTCAATACCATGTTGAAAGTGTGGAGAGTTGGCATCCTTGTCTTCTTACTTATCTTAGAGGAAGAGCTTTCAGCTTTCGCTATTAAGTATGATGTTAGCTGTGCGCTTTTCGTATACGGCCTTTATTATGTTGAGGTAAACTCCTTCTTTACCTAGTTTGTTGAGGCTGTTTATCATAAAAGGGTGTTGAATTTTGTCAAATGCTTTTTCTGCATCTATTCAGATGATCAGGTGATTTTTATTCTTTGTTCTATGAATGTGGTATATCACATTAATTGATTTTTGTATGGTGAACCATCCTTGTATCCAGGAATAAATCCCACTTGGTCATTGTGTATGATTCTTTTAATGTGCTGTTGAATTTGATTGGATAGTGTTTTGTTGAGGATTTTTGCATTTATGTCCACCACAATATGGTATGAGCCTTTAGTTTTCCTTTCTTGTAGTGTCTTTTTATCGGTTTGGTATCATGGTAATGCTGAACTCACAAAAATGAGTTCGGAAATGTTCCCTCCTCTTCAACTTCTGGGAAGAGTTTGAGAAGGACTGGTGTGAATTCGTCCTTAAATGTTTGGTAGAAATTCATCAGTGAAGCCATGTGGTTCAGGGCTTTTCTTTGTTGGAAGGTTTTTGATTACTGGTTCAATCTCCTCATTTGTTAATGGTTTGTTCAGATTTTCTGTTTCTTCATGATTCAGTCTTGGTAGGTTTCTAAGAATTTATCCATTTCTTCTAGCCTACCCAATCTGTTGGCACATAATTATTCATAGTAGTCCCTTATAATCCTTTTGAAATCTGTAGCATCAGTTTTAATGTCTCCTTTTTATTTCTGATTTTATTTGAGTCTTCTCTCTTTTTTCTTAGTCTAGCCAAAGGTTGGTAATTTTGTTTGATGGTTATTATCAAAAAAAACCCTAAAAGATAACAAGTGTTGGCAAGGATACAGAGAAATTTGAACTTTTATACAAATTTGGTGTTGGTGGGAATGTAAAATGGTGAAGCCAGCATGGAGGATCCTCAAAAAATTACAAATAGAACCACTATATGATCCAGCAATGCCACTTCTGGGTATATATCCAAAAGAATTGAAATCAGGACCTTGAAGACATATTTGCACTCTCATGTTCATTCAGCATTATTTATAACAGCTAAGATATGGAAACAACCTGAATATCCATCAACAGATAAATGGATAAAGAAAATGTGGTAGACACATACAATCGAATATTGATCAGCCTTAAAAGAGAAGGAAATTCTGCCGTATGTCAGAACATGGATGAATTTTGAGGACATTATGCTAAGTGAAATAAGCCAGTCACAAAAGGACGAATACTGGATGAGTCCATGCATATGAGGTATGTAAAATAGTCAAACTCACTGAAACAGAAAGTAGAATGGTGGTTGCTAGAGGCTGAGGGGAGGAGGAAATGGGGAGCTGATGTTCAATGGGCAAAACATTTTAGTTATTTATGCAAGATAAGTTCTAGAGAACTGTTGTACAGTGTTGTGTCTACTGTTAACAATACTGTATTATGCACTTAGAAATTTGTCAAAAGGGTAGATTTCATGTTATATGTTCTTACCACAACAAAAGTAAATAAACATGATTGATATATTACTCCCACCCCAAAAAGAAAAGAAAATCTGTAAGGATATAAAAGATTTTACAAGCAACTTTTCTAATTGATATTTATAAAACACTCCACCTAACAACAGCAAAATACACATTGGAAAGAAAAAAATAAGTGTTTTTAATTGACATGACAATCAATGTAAAAATCATAAGGAATCTACTATTAGAACTAATAAATGAATTTGGCAAGGTCATAACATACGAAATCAATACATAAAAATCAACTGTATTTCTATATACCAGCAAGAAATAATTGGAAATTAAAAATTTAAAATACCATTTACAATACCATCAAAAAACATTAAATACTTAGGACTAAATTTAACAAAATTCCTGCAAGCTCTGTACAATGAAAACTGTAAAACATTTATGAAAGAAATTAACCCTTCCAAAAAAGTAAATTATTTTCATGAATCAGAACACTCAACATTGTTAAATATCAGTTTTCCCAAAATTGATCTATAAATTCAATGCAATTCCAACAAAATACCAGAATAAACTATAAAAATTGACAAGATATTTCTAAAATTAATAGAGAAATGAATAATACCTACAATAGCCAAAAAAATTTTGCAAAACAACAAAGTTGGATGACTTACACCACTACTTGATTTCAAGACTTGCTATAGGGTATAGTGATCAAGATAGTGTCATATTTTCACAAAAATAAATAGAACAAGACTCATATATAGTCTTGATTTTTGACACAACTGCAAAGTAATTCAACAGAAAAAAGTCTTTTCAACAAATACTGTAGTCCTTGAACAATTGAGTATCTATAAGGAAAACAAATGAACATATCTTAACTCACTGCATATAAAACTTAACTCCAAACAGATTACAGACCTAAATTTAAGAATTAAAAGTACAAAACTTCTAAGACAAACTCTTTGTAAGTTTGGGTTTGGTAAAGATTTCTTAAATTGGATCAAAAACCACAAACCATAAAAGAAAAACTTGGTAAAGTGAACTTCGTTAAAATAAAAAATTTTACTCTTCACAATTTGAAGAAAATGAAAAGGTAAGCCACAAATTGGCAGAAATCATTTATAAAACACTTATCTAATACAAACTTGTATCCAGATTATATAAAAAACTGCCACAACTCAATAAGAAGACAACTAATTTAAAAAATGGGCAAAGAAACACACACCAAAAACAAAAATGGGCAAGAGATTTGAAAAGACACTTCACCACAGAAGAGAAATGGATGATAAATGGGCACTTGAAAAGATGCTCAACATTCTAAGTCATTAAGGAAATAAAAATTAAAACCACAGTGAGATACCAATATATAATTAATAAGATGGACAAAATTTTTTTAATAGACATTTCCGAGCATGTGAAACAACTGGACTCTTATACATTGCTGGTAGGAATGCAAAACATTGGAAAACTTTAGATAAGTTTCCCAGGCTCTTATAATGTTAAATGGGCCAACAATTCCACCTTTAAGTATTTCAGCAAGAGAAAGAGAAACATATGTCCAAACAGAGTTTAATATGAACATTCATGGCAACTTTATTTATAGCAGGTAGGAATAACCCAAATATCTATCAATAGGTGAATGATATATCCATACAATGGAATTCAGCTCAAAAGAACTAACACATATAACATGAATGAATCTAAAAAGGCTTCTTGATAAGTAAACACAAAATACTACATATTATAACATTCTATTTACATTAAATTCCACAATGAGCAACACTATAGTGATAAAAAACAGATTGGTAGTTGCCAGGGGTTGAGGGTTATGGGAAAGGACTAAATACAATGGGGCATGAGAGAACTTTCTGAGGTAATAAAAATGTTCTATATCTTGATAGACATGTTTTATATCTACATTTGTCAAAATTCATTGAACCATACACTTAAAGTGAGTGAACCTTACTATATGTAAATTATATTTCAATAAAGCTAATTAATAGAAAGCAAACACACATGCACACAGATGAATACCACTACCGTGGCTAAAGTTAAAAAGACTGGCCAGGTGCAGTGGCTCACGCTTGTAATCCCAGCACTCTGGGAGGCCAAGGTGGGAGGATCACTTGAGGTAAGGAGTTCGAGACCAGCCTCAGCAAGCAAGACCTGTCTCTACTAAAAATAGAAAGAACTTAGCCGGACAACTAAAAACAGAAAAATTAGCTAGGCGTGGTGGTGTACGTCTATAGTCCCAGCTACTCAGGAGGCTGAGGCAAGAGGATCGCTTAAGCCCAGGAGTTTGAGGTTGCTGTGAGCTAGGCTGACACTACAGCACTCTAGCTCAGGCAAGAGAGTGAGACTCTGTCTCAAAAAAACCTCAAAAAACAAACAAAACAAAATAAACCACTAGAGTCTAATAAAAATGTACATATTTCCAAAAAATCCCTTTTAAAGCAAAAAAAAAAAAAAGTTTCCTAAAACTTAAAAATTTGAACATATCCTTAGCAACCACATTTTAAAATTATAAATAAATTTAATAATAAACCTCACAACCAGTTATAGATTCAAAAAAAGAAAAAATAATAAAGCCCACCTTTTAAATAATTATTACATGTAATTTATGATAATCAAAATTCAAAACTTACCAGGGAAGGAGTACTGAAATTGATTTCTTCAAAGCAACCATCAAACGTTAAACTAAATGTTGGATCTATACACACAAGACAACATTTTTTAAACATTAAGACCGCTAAATAACTTTTTCCAGTTATACTTTTCTATGAAAATAGCAGTTCATCAGTAATCAAAAACACAATACTTTGCAAATTATAAATCTTCAACGAACTAATTTTCTATCTTGACCTAAAGTAACTGTGATCTTTTGATTAAACTACCACCTAACTTGTGATTAATAAGAGTTTTATCAAAATTTGTAGAGTATAATCACTATCAAATGGGCCATTAATTTGTAAGTGCAGTCTAACACAAACACATTTTCCTATATAAATCCATAGCAGGGCTAGCCTCATATATATTTATAATGAAAAATATTAACACATAATATTACTATATTTATAATTTTTAAAAAAAGAAATTGAGTTTTTAAAATGAAACATTCAATGCTAATTCTTGAGAAGGTAGATTGATTCTGTTAGACTGATGATGGTTTACTTTCACTAAAATATGCAATAATCTATATGAGACTGTTATCAGGGAGTAAGGAATGGTTAAATTCAATATTAAGGACCTGTAGAAAGGTTGGGTTCCATAAAAAATCTTGACCACTCTGTGAGGTTTGGTGATCTAATTACAGGTATGATAAAGAGGCAAGGAGAAGAATCTGATATTTTCCCTAACAAAAAATACCTTTACTAGCTAGTCCATAATCTTTCTATCTGCATTCTAGGCTGTTCTCAGCTTCCTAAATATCTAATACCCAACACAGAGACTCAAAGTAGTATCCATTTTTAAAAAGCCATTGCTGGCCGGGCGCGGTGGCTCAGGCCTGTAATCCTAGCACTCTGGGAGGCCGAGGCGGGCGGATTGTTCTGAGCTCAGGAGTTTGAGACCAGCCTGAGCAAGAGCGAGACCCCATCTCTACCAAAAATACAAAGAAATTAACTGGACAGCTAAAAATATATATATAGAAAAAAATTAGCCGGGCATGGTGGCGCATGCCTGTAGTCCCAGCTACTCGGGAGG